>KK502478.1:232283-298147 GCA_000688735.1 Glossina austeni | reverse complement strand
TTTTTTTTTTTTTTTTTTTTTTTTTTTTTTTTCAACAGTTTCGTGCCGTTTCGAGTCCTTCATTAACCGCTAGCGCATTGGAGCAAGAAGTCTCCTCAAATTCCAAAATACGCGGTCCTATTAATTCTAGTCAATTTGATAGCAACACCAACAGTGACACTAATTTAACTAACAACACGACGTCTAGTATCAATCAAATGTCGTCTAATCAACATGTAGGAGTTCTTCAGAAATTTAAGCGCACCTTAACTAATTTCAATAGGCAACCATCAACACAACCATCATGCCAAAGCAGTTCTTTACAAAGTTCCCATAATTTGGACTCCAGTCACGCAACAACAACAGCACCAACAAACGGTCCATTAATCATGTCCGAAACGGATATTACAAGTGATAGCACCGATAATGCGTCGACCAGATATCGTTTTGGTCCATTAATATGGCGTTCTTCTAAAGAGAGACGCAAAACTAAACACAACCGTCGCGATAAATGCAATAGCGGAGATTCTGGTATACAAATCGAGCTGGAAAATGATGAACAATTTTCTCGCGTTTTGGTCAGCAACGTTAACGCTGATATTGGCAAAATGCAAGACAGTGAAATGGTATATTGGAAGCTTTCCTATTTTATTTCGTTACAGTTTGCTAAATTCATTTTCTTGTTTTTTCTCTCCCTGTCTCTTTTTTGCTGTCGCTTCAGAGTTCTTTAAAAGTGCGTTCCGTACGTCGGACTAGTTCGGCTAAAGTCTCTTCATTAATCGACCAAGCATCACCGACTAATGCAGGGAATAAAGCAAAGTTTTTAAGACGCTTTGATTTGCACAATGAACGAGAAGCCCCTGAATCGTTGCCAACTCGTTCCTTAAGCCAACCAAGTGGCTTAGAATCGTGTGGCATGAATCGCAATGATTTGGAAGCTGATAGTGACAGTGATAGCGTAACATCACACGATGATGGTAGGTAAAAAGAACACCAATCACAATTTGCAGATCGGCTCTTGCTAAGCTATTGATCATGTGTATCATGTTAAGTTTCTCGGAAGAAATTAACCAGAAACTCGATTTTCCAAACGTATACCTAGGAGCCGTGTTATAGAAGTTCTTTTAGTGCGCTAAATAAATCAACAATTAGAGCAATTGGAAAAGAAAAAAAATTAAAGCGCGATTACGTCACGCCCACCAAAATATTTAAAGTCGTTGATCCAATTGTGTTGACAAAGGCAACACAGATAGATTGCATATAGCGTGAAATATATATTTCCTCGCAATTAAAACTTTAACCTTAATTTTTACACGTGATTTTTTAATTAAGCCTATCATGATGTGCCTTAAAAGCCCACAGTCACAAACGAATAACGTGTATTTGGACAACAGTCTTCGTTTTAAGAAAATACGGCTTTAATGCAAAGAAATTTTTTCCATTTGAAAATTGATGATTCATCAAAAAAGCAACGACTTCCACAAACGGCATTTAATTTAATACAATCGCCAAAGCAGTCAAAGGAGTTAGTTCCTCTGGTGCATTACATCTCAATAGAGTCAATAGAGTAGTCTAAACCCTAAAGGTAGTGTCTTGATGTCGAATTGCCTGAGTGTAGTGTTAGTTACAATTTGGAAATCTCTTTAAATTCTTGAAGATATTTAATAGAACCGGTAAGGACTATTTAGATTCCTAATAAGTATTGGCCGTAAACTTCAAATTAAAATTCGGTGCAGACTGTTAGTTCCAAACTGGGCTCTCTTTATTTATCAAAAGCTTGGCAATCTGGACAACATTATGGAATATGTCATATGGGCGGCTTTTTGATTCCGTCTAGATCTCCGTCTGAATCTTACGCTAATCAAATATGTAGGATAAATATAGTTGTGACAAGTGGAATGACAAATTTAGTACACTTCCGCTCGCATAAAAGTAAATATAATTTGAAAAGATGTTATTGTAACTGCAGGATACAACACAGAAGTAAGTTTCTTGTTACATTTTCTCCTGCCTTCCATCCAATACCATTAAAATTCATAAGATAGAAAAAACATACCATTTTCTTATTTAATTTCTTATTTCTGTTTCATGTTTTTGCGTCTATTCCCTTAGCGTCTAATTATTATCCTGTTTATGCGGAAGTTTTGTACAATTTCACTGCTGCTGGTCCGCAGGAGTTGGGTTTAGAAAAGGGTACACTAATTGAAATATTACGTAAAGAAGTTGGTCCCTGGTGGTTTGGTCTCATTAAAAAAGAAGGTGTCAGCTTGGTAGAAGAAATTCTAGATCCTGAAATGGGATGGTTTCCCAAAGAGTTTGTACGCGTTATACAGTCACCCGACACAGACGCTTTTTACTTAGAACATATAACAATGCAGCAATTACAACATCAACATCAACGCCAACATTTACAGCAAAACCAACAGCGAGATAATGAACGTTTAACACAACAACAGCCATCAAATTTAAGTTTATCAACTAGTTTCACTTTAACGCCGAGTAACACCAGCTTAGAGGATAACACTATTGGTAAACCCGTGATTGATCACCAGCATAATAATGTCACAACCATAGTAATTGACTCATCAACACTAAACCACACTGATACCGCCTCAAATACAGCAACCGAGATAGACGATTGCAATGGCAGCAGAACTAATATAGACGAATTAGATTGCTCACCAATAGACACTAATATCTCCACAACAACACAGCAGACCATATTATACACCTCTCAGAGTCCCAATGTCGTAATAGGCGGAATAGATATATTACGACGCAGTGCAATTAAAGAATTATTAGATACTGAAGTCAATTATGTCAAATTATTGGCATCTATATGTGAAGGGTATGTATTTTTTATTTTTTATTTTTGATCGAAATTACATTAAAATCATTTAATTAATTTTTTATTTACATATATATATATATATTTTTTTTTAATTTACTATATATGTAGCTATTTACCCACCATGAGCAAACGCATTGACATCTTCTCACCGAACAGTATACGTTTAATATTTTCGAATATTACTACCATTTATAAATTTCAACGTAAATTCTTGGAAGCGTTACGCAAAGGTATAGAGCAGAATCAAGTGGCAAAAGTTTTCTTAAAAATGGTAAAAATTTTTCCAACTCCTATAAAACGAATTTTTATTCTTTTATTAATTTTTAGCATAAAGGTTTCCTTTGCTATTCTTCCTATTGTAATGAGTATCCGCGAGCCTTAATCGAATTAGAATCGTACGAGCGGGTCAAAGACGCTCGTACAATATTAGATAAGTAAGTTTCTTGTAACATTTTCTGGTAGATGTAAAAAAAAAAAAAAATCCTTTTTTTCCTTTTGGTTTTTTTTTTTTTTGCCTGTTTTGTTTAGTTGCCGTGAATCGGAGAATTTAGCTGAATTACCTTTGTCCGCTCATTTACTTGCTCCTGTGCAACGGATTTGTCGCTATCCTTTGCATTTAGCTGAAATCCTCAAAACCGCCTGTAAAGTAAGCGAAGTCTCCAACTATCAATTGGCCGAAAACGAGCAATTGGTGGACGTTGGTCAATTGTATATACCTGATACGCGTGAAACGCTAGATATGGCTTTGGAGGCAATGAAAAGCATTACAGAGGCTGTTAATGAGGGTAAACGTCACAGCGAAACTATCGCTCGTCATCAGGCCAGTTTTCAAAATTTTAAAGGACCACCTTTGCATTTATATAGTACACGTTTCTTTCTACAAATTGATGCTACGCGTCAGAAGCAAAATCTATGGAATAGCAGTAGTACTTTGTTTTTATTTGATAATCAATTAATTTATTGTAAGCGTGACATTCTAAAAAGATCTCAATTCATATACAAAGGGCGAATATTTTTGGATCGTTGTCGTGTGATAAATGTACGAGATGGCAAAATGTTCGGCCATACAATTAAAAATTCCTTAAGAATTTATTGTGAAGCACGTGATAAATGGTTCGATTTCAGTTTTCGTTCAGCTAATAGGAAACATCGATTTCTCAGCACTTTGGCCTTGGAGAGGCAATTCGGTGGTAAGCCTTTGTATGTATCTGAAATGGCCGGGTTCGAATATGCTTTCGAAGAGCGAGATTATTCTGATCAATCGGACTATGAGACCACAGAGCATGAACAACAGGGCTTGGGATCTTCAGTAAGCAGTCACAGCATTGGCGGTGCTGGCCATAGAATGAAAGAATTTTTGTATGAAAGTAATAATCCGGCAAATTCATTAAGCGGTGATTCTTCAGTACCAGAATCGCCAGCAAAATCTTTTAAATATTCCGATACTTTACCAAAAAAATCAAACTCGAATATGTCTAATAACACCAACAGCAACAACAACAACATCAATAGCAACAATAGCAGCAGGAATGACAATAAGGTTGCGTCAGAAAGCAATACTGGTTCGTTAGGTCGCCGCAGATTGGGAAATTGGTTTAGGAAACCGAAAAGCTCGGCATCCACGCCCAACCACTCGCCAACACATAAACCCACGGTATCAGCTCACTCAACGGGAGATTTACTGTTGGGAGGGTCTGAGTTAACTGAAACATACACATTGTCAGAATCAAGTGGTTTAAGTTCTTAAAAATACCTAAGCACACTATAAATATATTTTTTTAAAGCTTTCCTTTATTTTCTTTTTCGCGAACGGTTTTCAAGCGAAAAAGAGAACAACAATTTAAAACTATTTAAGAAAAATTTTAATAAAATTTTGAAAACAACTGAAACCATTTTTAGCCCTCCTCGTATGTGTGTGTGTTTTTTTGTTCTTTGCCTGCGAGCTGGAGATTTCTATCTTCAAAAAATACGGCTGGTTCTTGCTAGCAGCATACAGGATTAGCCAGCCATCCAAGGCGCCTACGTACTAAAAACTACCCCCCGCACACACTTCCTCCACCACTCCCCCCCGCGAGACCACCGTTAGGTATTACTTCGCGAAGGCTGGTTGTCGTTACTCGCTATTGTGGAACCTCAGTGGAATACACTATTGGCCTCCCCTCCCTCTGTTCTCTGCCGGCTGTCTTTCAAGCCGCCGTAATTCTTTGAGCACTCTGCTTACAAAGTCGCCTACGGTCCTTCAGGCCTTTTTATTGGCATTTAACCCTTCCAACATTTCACTCTGTTCTATTTGGGGTCTCGAAACTTTTGTAGCGAAAGATGGTATGCTCTGCATCTCCTCTCTCATTTCCGAGCATGCCGGGCAATTTGGCGAGTTGTCGTGCACGACCCTGAGCAGGTACTTCCGGCATGGCCATGGCCAGTCAGGAACTAGGTGAGGTAGTAATTTACCTCACCTTGTGGACTTGCGATCCATTGCATTATGTTTGGGATAAGAACGAACGTTCATCTTTCTTTCGTTGTTCTCTCCCATCGCGATTGCATCCTCGTCGACGCTAGCCGCTCTTCTTTTTTCATGACCTCTTGGGAAGTAGCGTTGATGCGGCGCCTTTCATGGATGCGCCCCATCTTATCCGCCAAGATATCGATTGGCATGGCGCCAGCAATCACAAGGGCACCATCCTCTGACACTGTCCGGAATCCGTATATCTGTCTTAGCGCACTAAGACGATATATTGCCGCGAACTTTCGGTACACTGCCTTCACTGTGAGTGTTCCGGCCCAAACTGGGCTTCCATACATTAAGACCGAAGTTATCACCGTGGCTATTACTTTCCGATTAGTGAATTTCGAAAATCCAATATTTGGCATAATCTTCGCTAACGACGCGTGAATGGCGGCTGCTTTCTCAGCCGCGTACTCAGCATGGCGTTTAAAGTTGAGTCGATGTTCGAGCAAAACTCCAAGGTATTTCAGAGCAGGAAAGTTTCCACGCGCTTCCGGCTGCTTCTTAGCACCGGCTCAGTTTTATGCTCTGCTAGCTCTAGCCCCATCTCTTCTAGCCACGCATTCACTCTTTAGCTATCGTTTCTACCTACGCACCGCACTTTGCGACCACTACGATTGCTATTGACCACTATGATTGGCATTCTGGCATATTTCATCAAAACTTCTCTTTTTGCTAGTTCTTATGGCTTTCTTTAAGTCACAATGCAGGTTTCTATAGAGCGCAAGCAGTTCATTAAAGTTTGCCCTTCTCGTCGAGCGCTGCATCTTACGTCTGGCTTTCAAGCAGTTCGCTCTCAAGGACGATATTTCATCGGTCCACCAATAGCACGAGCATCCTCTTCTGCCTGTATTTCTTCTTCGAGGCATGGCCGCGTCGCATGCTTCTGCAAGCAGCTTTTTCACGTTTTACTGGAGTTGACCAGCCGTGACGTCAACCCTCTGGTAGGAGTCCATAATGACGTTAAAGACGTCCTTGTCGAAGGATGAATCTCTCCACTTCGGCCCGGTAGCTTTGGGCCATCTATTTCCTCCGTTCTCTCTGCTTTTTATGTCGAGGGAGATAGCCTGGTCATCGCTGTTTGTATACTCTTCGCTCAACGACCACTTGCAGCTCGCCGCTAGGCCGTCGCTAACAAAAGTGAGGTCTACTTTCGATCCTCTTCCTGCCTTTCGAAACGTATCCTTACGCCCGTCATTCAGAAGAGATACTTTCAGCACGGCAAATGCCTCCAACAAACTGCCTCCTCTCGCATTGCAGGCCCTACTTCCTCTTCCTTCGAAGGCCCAAGCATTGAAATCACCTGCAATTATTACTGACGGAATTTCTCGGGCGTCTTTCACGAGTTCGTCTAACATGCGCTGGAATTCGCCTTGTATTCACTTGGAGGAGCGTAGCTATTGTAGCAGCATAAATTTTTTGCAATCGCCCTTACGAATCTCCTGTGCTGGCAGTCCACCTCTGTGCGCCCAAACTGTTGCTTTTTTGGACACATCGGTTACCCATATACCCTGCCCTGCACTTCGATATAGTTCACTCAATAGTACCAGGTCCACCTTTTTCTCAGTGACCGTTTGCCGAAGTAGGTTACGGGCGACTTCGTCGTGGTTGATATTAATCTGCATCATTCTCATTTCCGCACTCTTGTAGCCATTGCCCGCTTTGTGCTTTGCGTCCACATTCGACGTCTCCCTGCAGAACATGCAAGAAGGCTCCTTAGTGCAGCTTTTCGTAACATGGCCGTCCTCTTCAAACCTCCGACAAGTGTTTGACCGGTCAGATGGGCCCGCACATTGCCTCGCTATTTGCCCGCACTGTAGGCATCGGAAGCATCTCAGCAAGGGTATGCGCTCTCTGATCCTACAAATCACCAAGTCTATGCGCAGTTTTCCGCCTGCCAATAGTTTAGCGGCTTCTTCCTGGTTATGAGTGCCGCCTGCGTTCCACTGTAAGCCTTTCCTAAATTTGCCACTTCCGTGGTTGCCACTCCGCATTGGGACCTAAGTACATTGCTTATGTCTTCCTTGGTGGTGACTTCGTCGATGTCTTTGCACTCGACCATTTTGCGTTGCTTCAGACGCCTGACTTTTGCGTCCCTTCCTAAAAAGGAACTCCCTGTCCCTCTCAGTTGATTCCCTTTCTCTCTGCTCTGCTTAAGTTGCAGTAGAAGGTCGCGTTCTTCGTATTTTCATATCCGCGTAGAAGAGTTCGCCTTTAGCTGCTATGATAACAGCATCGGGTCCGCCCTTAGGTGGTTCTTTTGACCGGTCTGCCTTTCTTTTCTTTTTCTTTTCGGCTCCGACTTTCACCCACTTCACGTCCTTCTGTGGACGATGGCCATCAAGTACGTCTGCCGCGTGTGTGTGTGTGTGTGTGTGTGCTGTTTCACTTGTTCCTTTGCCCAACTTTCGCTCTAGTACATCTAGGTACATGTCACGCAATTTTTAATGTATATATGATTTCTTAATTTTATATTTAGTGGACGTATAAAATTAATATTAATATCTTTTAAAATAAAATAATGCGATACATAAATTGCGAAAGCCAATAATAGGTTCATCTGCAACTGTGTAATTATGAAAACAAGTGGTTATTATAATATATTCACACATTGAAGTCATTTAAAGAAGAACATTTAAATTTTCGTAGAGAAAGTATCGGTTTTACATGGACGGGAGCGATGTTTGCTTGGAAAATGCTTTTCAAAATGAACAAAGTTCAAATCTATCTGTGTGACGTGACTGGACACACACTTTCAACTAATCAATGGACATTGGCTTAAAAAGGAATAAAATCTTACTCCTGTGCACTGACATTTACCGATGGATTTCTAATGTCAATTATCAAAGAACATTTATTTCAAAATTATTAACTAATTGATTATATTAATAATTGATTATATAATTGCTATATAATAATGATGATTATATAATAATGATTGATTATATTAATAATTTACGTCAAGGGCCAGCAGCGACACTTTGTATTAAATAAAAATTTAAAATTCTATTTGCAGTAATTAAGTAACAAAATTTGTATCATTCTATTTTTTTTTTTTTTTCTTTATATATACATATTTTTTTTAATTTATTAGTTAATAGTTAACAAATATCAAAAAAGCAAACCGAAGACCTTTAAAAAAAATTATTTTCATATTTTATTTGAGATAATCTCTTTGCGGTCTATACTGCTTTTACAAATATTTGATAGATTTCTCTTGTTCTATCGCTTTCGTAAATCATTCTGTGTGTAACCGCAGTATTCGCAGCCACATTAACCTTTAAATTAAGTCTTTCTCAGTTAACTTAAATTGGATGAAAGTTTTACGTGTATTCACAGCGGATTAGTTTATTGTATAATGAGAAAGTTCTCGAGTCTTCTTTTTCCACATTATGTTTGTTCAATTAATTTGTTTAAGCTAAGCTCTTAAATTATTTCTAAAATTTTTGTTATTTTTCTTTTTTACTTGAAATATTTCCAAATATAATAAATTAGTTTTTTTTTTTTTATAACAATTTATAGGAGAGAAATATGAAGAAAATCACAACCAAATAAATAACTAACTAAACTTAACGTTAACACATTGAAAAGCAATTAAAATTAAATTAAAATATTAAATCAAATTATTTATGTAGAATCTTTATGTGTAATTAAATTAATCTTTTTTAAATAAGAAATAAACACATTGTGTTCGCTTCAGAGCGCATTTTCATTCCTTATCAACTTGCGTTCTTACAACTCAAGACAATTTAAATTGTGCCTTGCAAAGCAACACAATCAATAAGCCAGAGTTGAATTATACATATATATGATATAAACGAATAGTTCAGATTTTTTAATAAAATCTAAAAACAAACATGTTATTGAAAATTATCAAAACTCTCATCCAAATATGTAGAAGAAATTCCTTATAGGACTTCTTCATAGTTAACCGCTACTATGAATATATTACTTTAATGATTTTGTTTTCAATATTCTTGCTACGAATTCATTTAATATTCTCCTAGCATTCTTGAGGAAAATTATGACTAGACTCAATTTGGTGACTGTTTTTTTTTTTTTTTTTTTTTAACCGTTTGTGAACGGTCCTGAGAAGTATTCTTTACTGTCTTTAAGATAAACATTTTCTATCGATCGTAAGTTACACTTTTCTGCTGATTAAAATTGTAATTGTGTTGATCTATGGCCATTAACTAAAAATGATTACAATTCAATTCGGTTTTCGAGAAAACGTCGATCTTTAACCCAACAGATCGCCATGATTGAATATACTCTGATTATCATATCGGTTTTTGGATCTATTTTATTGGATTTTATGGATTGGATAACGTCGTAGACCCAAAGCGAAAAACATTATATACTGCTTTCCATTGGCAGTAAGTACGAATATAGCTCGCATCATGGAGGGTAGCATAGAAGCGCTAAAATCGTGTTATCAGTTATTAACAGATTGGGCATTATCTTGCAATGGTTAGAATCGTAGAAAAGAACATTAAGATCCGAATGAAATCGAGCAAGTTGTCAATTTAATTGCCCGCTGCTGTAACCTTTTATCTCAACTTCACCTTTAGCTTTCGTCTTATGAACTGTTTGCACAATGTATCTAATCTTAGTCTACATATCTTCAATGCATCGTCTATCAGTTTGAGATCAAGTATTCCCTTCAAATTCTTCTCCTAAAATTGCCTCAATTTAACGTCATTACGTGCTGAATTAATTCTTAATTGTTTCGTAACTGATTTCAAATTCCAAAGTCCAAAGACGATTACCAAGCCAACGAGAAATTGAAATGTTCAAGATAATCGTCTGCGTTTTAACGGTGGACACTCGAAATTAATAAGAGATTTTAATAACAAGAAAATATTGGGAAAAAGATCAAATCTTGCGCAACAAACAAAAATCGTTCAATCTTAAATAAGAAACTTGAAAAGAAACTCATGTTTTATTTTATAATCTATTTATGTTATAAACATTTCATCTTCTTGCAATCAGTCGAATGAAATGCTTACTTAAAGGTGTATAAGATACGTACTATGATAGAAAAAATGGCATATAACACCACATCAATGAGGAAAGACTCGGCTTTGTGCATGTGAAAGGTTTTCTTAAGAAATTTTCTCCTCAGTTATAAACGAAACTTTCTAAAAAAAAAAACTTTACTAGTGAGAACTCCATAGAAGCCGGCAACTGAATTAGATAGACATTGTCTCTGCAAAACGTCCTGCAAAATGAACGTAATTATTTATCGGTATTCAAATTTTCTTTGGCCATTCATTCCGAAATTCAAACCGTTGCCATTCCCAGTTGATTATCCGATCTCATCTAATGCACGTAATCATGCGTTAAATAATTGATAAATTTCCGCCACCATTGCGAGAATATATATATTTTTGGTTATTATATCTACGAAGTTCATTATGAAAGCACAATATGAGTATTTCTATGTATTCTTTCTTTTCATACTCTACACCACCTATTATGCAAAGGTATACTAAGTTTGTGTGGATGTATGCAACACCAAGAAGGATTTGAGATAGACTCATCCTTTATTGTAGAGACCAATACAGAATCATTTGCTGCATTGACTCAAGCTTGTGTGTCCGTGTGTCCGTCTGTCCGTCTGTCTGTCGTGTTTTCCTGTGTTTAACCTACACACATGCAGGTATCACATTTGGTACCTTGCCGTGTTTTGGCCCAATGACGAACGCTATTGGAAATGATTCGGATGGGACCACTTTTTCGACCACTCCCCATACACAGCCTGATTTTGAAATGTCGATATACGGGCGTAGAGTATTTAATGGCGGGGCGAACACCACTATAATGTTTTTACTTGTTTAGTTCAAAAGAAGTAAACACATCGTTGCATGTGACGAGAGGCAAGGTAAACAAAAGTCTATTTTCAATAAAAGTTGCGAAATTTGTATTGCGGAAATGCTCTCTATTCTGGCCTGGCTTTAATCGAATCAGAAGACATCGGGCATATGATCTTAACATTAATCAGCCATCTGTTACTAAATATTTTCTGTTTCAAATTTCCTCCACCCTCCTTGCATAGAGACGTTTTATTGCATTTGTTCATTACAAATTTGTTCTTTCGGACGTATTTAAAAACTAGATCGGTTCTAGAAATTTCTCAACTTAAAGTATAAAGGAACCCCACGAACATGGTATTCGAATTTAAAAGATTTTAATTTCAATATCATTCCATGCCAGGAGGCCGAAGTCTTTGCATAAAATTCATCCCAGATCGATTGCAAAATGAAATGACCGGGCAATAAATGAACTCGGATCCCCATCAACGATCTCTCTGTTCTTTTCGTTTTCAAACTTATGCTTTGTAAGGGCGAAAATCAAAATTATGATACGTATAAAGCGATTTGAATATTTTCATAAGATGTCCATTGGCTCGCGATCGTAATTGAAAAGCTAAGACACTTATAATTGCTATGAGCTGTGAGCTGTGAGCTGTGAGCTGTGAATGTAAGAGGTAAACAGTGCGCTTTCAAAAGTTTAAACGATAGATAAAACTAGAAAAAACAGCACAACTTAACCTTAAAGACAACGGAAATGTAAATATCAAAAACTGTGAAAACATATTATAAAGCGTAAGAGCGAATAAGAGTTTTTCGATTATCTACATTTTTCAATCTTTATTTTTTCACTCGACCTCTAGCCAAATATCAAGGAAACTAATATGACTTAATTTGGATGGGCTCTACATATCTATTTATTAAGGTTGCCTTTAAGAAATTAACCCCCGCTCCCATTCCCTCATCTCTCTCTTTCCCTCCTTCACTTTCTTTTTCTCTCTTTCTGCCTTGCTATCCCTTTCGTTTCGATCGTGAGATATTCTACACTAACAAATTACTAGAAAAAAATTGTTCATTGATTGTTAGCGTAACTTAGATGATAATAAAAATATACGTGTTAATGAAGAAATATAAATAAGTACGACAAGAAGAGTATAAAGAAAACAACCCACAGGATAAATGACATTGTTATACAACTACAAATAAAAGAAAAGAAAAAGAAAAAGAAAACATAATGTACCGCTCAACACGCAGACATGCACTAGTATTAATGATATTATATACATAAACAAATATAATATAAATATATATTATATATATGTATCTATATATATATATATATATATATATATATATATATAGCATATACATACATATAGCACACAATTCCATAGAGATATTTAAAAAAGAAAATTTCACTTTGTATAACATTCAAAATGGGTGAAAATTTAATATACACATGGCATGCCTCTCATTAATCTACTTTATCTACCAACAACAACATAAGTTAAACTTCTTCTTGCCTTCTAAAAGGCATTAAGTTAGCAGTAGTACTAGTAGACTAGAAAAATGTTTTTATACAAGAACGAAAAAAAAAGAAGGAATTTTAGAAAACTCCTAAAAGGGCATAAAAATTTAAACATTTACATAAAAGACACAAAAAACAAAAAATAAGAAAACAAAAGCAAAGAAAAAACGAAGAACCCAAAATCAGGGCAAATTATTGTCGATACTCTACATAACATTCGAAAGATAAATTAAACAATAACGTCGTGTGCTTATAATTTCGATTAAACAAAAATTCTACCATTACTTTCCCTTTGAAATTCAAACGCAAGCTAATATATAAACAGTGGAAATAAATTATTGGTTGCCGTTAGCATCATTATTATTTTTCCGAAAGATTGGAATTTTATTATAAAGAAGCAATGAATCCGCTTAATAATATTTAATGTCATCTTTACGGAGAGTACAAACAGATATTTGTTTATAAATATGATGGTCGAAACTACAAACCCGACCATGCATGGATTTCAAAATTATCTTTCGAAAATAGCTAAGCGTTATTCCAAAAGTTCCAAAGGAGGAACTCAAAAAATAATGACAATGTAACAATAGTCTTATGGTGTGAAAAAGTTGTTCAATCTTGACTTGCTTTTGTTGGGCCAGTAACAAAGAAATTTCAATTTTTTTCAATTGCTTTATCCATTGAAAATGTCCAGGTCATTCGGAAGCTTTTTTCATAGAATATACGGGACAAATTTTGTTTGTTTGGGCTATTACCTTCTCCCTCTCGACAACAAACAGGATAAGGGGACGCTGCTAACGATCGACATGAATTCCCATGCTGGTAAAGAATGTTTTAGAAACTAGGAAAAATATGTAACTTCTTTATTACTTACTTAGCTCATAATGTATATTAATAGTTACGAATGAATTTAGGGAGAAACAATTTTCTTCGATCGCAATCAGCGGGAAATTCTATGGGTGCCGTTTTACGGTGACATTTAAACAAATCAAATGTGAGCGTTATTTACTATATAATACCTAGCAGATCTATCTATCGATCGTGGATCACTTTTTGGAGAAAAGTCACAGAAATTCACAACACAAAATACAGCCAAAGCATAGCAACGAAGCGGTTGCAGTGCATTAGATATCAATAAAGCGATGGAGATCATCTTAATCAATCCCCCGTCGACGTAAGAGAGCTTTTAGTCACATTACGAAATTTTAATTCATTATACTGAACAAAAGCATATACATATATAGGGTATGGAGTCTTTGATGTATATTTCCAGGCGTTACAAACGCTTAACATCCCTCCTATTCTAGATATAAAAAAATTAACGGCTGTTGCATGTCCAAGATTGGCTTCAAAATGAATGAAAATTTATTACTAACACTTAACACAAAAGAAACAACTTGACTGTAAATTATGTGAATCTATTCCGAAAACTGTATTGCTTTCTTCTAATCTTCTTCCCGTTTCCTGTTAAATATTCAAAATAAGTTAAAATTTTTTTTTTCAATTTTTTAATTTATCTTCGCAGCATTTCCAATAACATTAATGTGAAAATAAAATAATTAATTTATTTAAATTTTGATAACTATAATGACGAAAAACTCGAATTTATTACTAAACTAAAAAAATTTGTAACAAAAAAACAAAAAATATTTTTTAATTACTATTATAAAAATGACAGAAAAAAATTCTCAAAAAAAATGCCAAAACAGTTCAGTTGTCATTAATAATTAGAATAAAATATTTAATAATTTAAAAATTATTCATAATTAATGAATAAAAAAATGTTGGAAGTATAATTGTTCAGTATTTAAATTAAAAACAAACAAAACAAAAAAAGCAAAACAAAAACTAAAAACCAATACAAGTTATCATTTATTTATAGTTTATAAGAAGAAGAAAAAGGTTCCACTTTAAAGCTAATCACTATTAGTTTTAATAAAAAGACACAAAAAATGCATATAATACTTTTAGAAAAGTTTTGTTTTTTTTTTTTTTTAATTTTTCATTAATTAAAAATTTAAACTTCCTGGGAAACTATAAAAACAAAATATTATTTATTTTTTTTTTGTCTAGCAAAACAAAGTTTCTCTGTATTGAATACTAACAAGTTTAACACAGACATCATTATTACTTCAGTTATGATGCAAAAAAAAAAAAAAGAAAAAATTGAAAATATAAACTTGAAAAAAATTAAGAAAAGCCAAATAAATCTGTTTAATTTAAATAAAAAGAGAAGAAAAATTGCTGGACAAGGTAAGACTTCTAGGGCTTTTCTCAGGCGTACGACGCGAAGAATCTAGGTTAACTATCGTCTGCATTCAGTCCGAAAGGCGCGTGTATTAAGGAGCGGATAAGAAAGTTATGTTCGACTTAAGACAAATCTTTGTTACCTGCCAGAGCAGACGCCAGCGTGGCACTTGTCCGGTTCACTTATTAAATTGGCATCAAATTTGATTTCAATATTTCTTATCTGTTTTTTGCTTACTATTGGCAAGTTTCTAGGTTGACCATGCCCATTTTTGCGCTAGAGTTTTAAGTTATGCTAATAAAAATTTCTTCTAGGTATGACATTGGTGTCGCCTTTAGAATGAAAGACCATGCTTAGACTAATGCAGGCATGGTTGTATGCTGATCACGGACATTTTTAATATTTTGGCTCTTCAATATAGACTGAGAAGGTATATGCGAAATGTCAACTTTACAATGCAATTATTGAGATAGTTAGAAGTGATCACACGCAAAGTTTTGAACGGTTTCAGTATACTGTGCTAATTAAAAATAATTTTATGAGATACGATGCGAAGAACGGAAAAAGAGAATCAGTAAATTCTTATCCTTCGCGTTTCTTTCAACACAAGCGTATATTGTATATGTAAAAAACTTTAGAGAGCTATACCGTTTGGTCAACCTCGTCCATTAAAAAAGTCAAGTTTGATGTAGATAGATTAAACATTAATATCGTTGATGTTCCTGGCCTGGAGCCTGCCGTCATCCGTCGTTCCTTGCAGGAATTTGTTTTTCTAAAATTGCACGAATAAAAGTTCAGCTAGCGTTATTCACCAAATATCGTAAGGCCGTCTTCTGAAAAATTTATTTATCATCTTAGAGAAGGTGATTCGACCAAATACTTATCCCGAACACCGAGAGATGATCAATTAGTAAAACCAAGAAATATCTACAAAATGTACTTCATTGACAAATTTCCATGTGAATAGGAAATGTTCCTTTAACTAGTGCCATATATTAAAGTACTCACTTTTTGACAATTCTTTTACTTCTATGACAGTTAGTTTATTGAAATTTTTTTATATATCTAATTATATACCAGTTCTCTAACCAGAATGACAGCATAAGAATATAAAAGTAAGTAAAGCAAATATGACTTTTCTTACTCATTGAACTTGTGAGTTCTGTGAATAAAAGTTCATTCATATTAAAATATTATACTTTTCATGTATTTATTCTCTGTTCATATTTATATATTTACCGACTTATCGTCATGAAATTTGTTTTTTGTCTTAAAGCTCGAAAATGTAAAATACAACAAAAACAGATACATAACAATTACTTTAGAGACATTCATAAAAGTGTGTAATGTATGTAATGTATATGTATTACTATATAAAGCAATATAATAATGTAATATTTGCTATTGTGGGTAAATGGAATGCATTTCTTATAAGGATTCCTATTTTAAATATACATCAGGAGCAGCACAGGTTATATATCTATATATATATTATGTACATGAATACATATATATATATACATATATATATATATACATATATATATATATATATACATAGAACACAAAATATGCACTACTAAGGTGTATAAGAATTTTCTTAATTGTCCTTTAGTACAAGAGTATAACTTTTTAAATATAAAAAATTGGGCTTTACATATCAGTGGGAAGGACATCAGGTATTAAATATTTACATAATTCAGTTTCATTGTCGATGAAAATCACTTTCTGTGCCGTATTATCATCAATCAGTTGACGTATGACTGGCCAAATAGTTGAAAAAAAGCCTGGTGAATTCAATATAAGGCATACGCCTAAGCGTTCAGGATAGTGTTTGCTGAGTAGCCAAATAAGATTTTTGACCAGCTGCATATCCATACAGGAAGTACTAAATTCAGCTAAATCAAAAACAATGCACAAAGTATCAGTGACCTCTTCAAAACATTTTTGACAGCCTTCCTCTAAACATTTGACGATAAACTTAGTCATTTCATCAATGTCACGAGTATTAGAGTTGTGATTTTTTGCTGGTATGTAAATAATAGGTCGACCAGCACAATCGCGATGACGCAGCACACGGGCCTTATCACCATATTGATGCAGTTCTGGCGAATTTACCAAGTCACTTACACCATATTGATCGCGCCATTTGTTTGTTTTAAGTATTGCCTAAACAAATTTTAAAAGACAATATGACAAAATTTCAACATTAAAAAAAAAAGATATTTACGATTTACCTGGAAGGCGTCATCAGTGGTTTTAAAAGCTCTTAAATAGCGCTTGAGTGAATAATCATTATGGTATTGGTTAGGATCCGCCTCCGCTATGAGTTTCATCCTTTCCTTTAGGTCTTGCAAATCATTAACGTTGATAGGTTTTGCTGCTTGCTGCGACATTTTCTACTCTTAACCGAATGCCCGATATCCAAAATTAAAATTTGATATTTTATCGGCCTCCGCACAAAATGATGTTAAATTATATAAAATAAAATTAATAATTGATAAAAATTAATAACTTTTCCTTAATCTGTATATCTCTGAAATTTCTAAGAAGTTTCAATTATCGGCAACTCTGCGTTATACATTCTTACTGCACCGAGCTGCTAAAATTACATTACAGCATTAGTACGTAATATACTGTTGTTTACCGTAAACTAAAATATCTATACCAGGGATGGAAAAAATTATTAATATCTGCTTCATATCGACTAAAATTAGATTTCACATCTGTTATTTTTCAAAATCCTTGTCATTGCTAGCAAATTCAGAATATCTAAGTGATAGACAAGTTTGTCAACTACTCTATAAACCAATGAAGGTAATTGATTGATGAATGATATGGGGTCGGCGCGGGAAGTAAAACATTGGCTATGGCTTTTGTGGAGTAAGACATAATAGATTCTTGACGCGGGAAGCAAAAGAAAATTTATGAAAACGTCTATCGTTGGTGACACTAGTAAAACATAACATATTTTTAGCCAACAAGTGAAACACTATGTACTGATTTTTTGACTTTAAATTCCATACTTTTGTAAGCATTCGTTGGATGTGTACTATGGTTCATTGACATTAACCTAATTGGGGCACATCTCACTCTAAACAATTGACTGACATGGTGCAATATTCTTTAATTGGATATTAACAAAATTGTTATATTTAAGGTCAGGAAACTTTCATTGCCCAAGAAGTATTTTCTAAAGCGATTTTTAGTTTCTGAATTTACAAAAAAAATTTGCTCATTATATATTTTACCTGGTCCATTTTATACGTATTTGATTTTTTTGAAAGTAATATGCTCACTTTATTTAGCTTAGTTATGATGGAAAGATTCACAGAAATTAAATGAGCGTAACTGTGCCTACGAAATTCCAACAATTTCAATACCAATGAAGAGTCCACCAAAACTGAACTCAATAAAATAATTACGTATTTTTTTAATATTAGTATAATTTATTTAGAGTGAAGAAATAAATTCTAGGTTTAAAAGAAAAAAAAAATAGGCAAATAGAATGAGCACTAGCAATTGAGACTAACGACTATTCTTCTGTTTACAAGATAGACTAGATAATTAGTCCAGTAGCTTTAATAAAGTCAACTATTTTATCGATGTTGAGTTCGGCACGTCCTTTCAAGAAGTCCTTAAGATTAGAAGCTTTGGAAAAGAGTCTTCGAATGTTGGAAAAGTTTCGGCATTCACAATGTATTTATTTAATTATAAGATTTTGTCCGCAATTTCAAACTCGAGAAGTAGGATCCATTGGTGTGTCTCTATACTATAACCAAGACTGAAAAATATTATGCATATGTACAAATAAACAAATAAATACATATATTTGCGATTTTTTGTGGTTATATCAGTTTGAAGCAAATGAAATGAAAACTTTAAAACCTTCAAACTTCAGCGATGATGTACCAACGCTTCACACGGCAATAAAAGAAAGCAGTTGTTACTATAAAATACAGTTTAATTTGTCGTTAGGTGAATTACTAGATATGGTAACGCCGCCTCCTCGTGTTTCATTCGGTGTGAAATTTTTTATTTAGACAAAGTAAAAACAAATCGCAAACACATTTTCTCATATATATATATATATATATATATATACATATGTATATATATATATATATACATATGTATATATATACGTATATATATATATACATATATACATATATATAATTATATCAACTCAGTCAAGAAAATAACGTGTGAAAATTTATAAGAAAACATAAAAAGTGAAGAAATCGTAGATTAAAAGAAAACTAGAAATAATAAACTAAAAGATTTGCGTATATTTTGTTGAATTATTAGTTTTTTTTTATTTGATAGTGTTCGCGTGCATGTGTATCAATTTTTGTAAACTCCGTTGTGTGTGTTATTTTATTTTGGACAGCTCTTCAATCGTCTGCCTGTCTAGCTGGCGGTGGCTAGCTGACAACTAGCTGGGACCAATAAAGCAAAATTACAGCAACAATAATTAAGCAATTTATTAGAGCTTTTGTCTGATTATAAAGAAATTTTGTGACTATATATCTCTTTACATACATAACTTCAAGGTCTTGTTGGGGCGCAGTGACTTGGTTAGCTGCGCACGCATTATTCATTATAAAACGCCTTTCTTTTTGGCTGTTCGAGATTGTCACACACAGGCAGGCGAGAATTTACTTAACGTCGATTGTTTGGCACACAGTGTGTGTGATCCCTTTTCCTCCCCGTCCCCGTCCTTTTTTCCAAACACAAAGTGAACTATATCATCATATATTTAATAACAACAACAATCATTACTTTCAACAAATGGCTGACGTAAATGACTCCAGTGAAGTCTTTGTTTTGGAATTGCACGAGGATGAAAATCCCCGTGATTCAGATGATGACAAAATTGAATTGGACGATGTAAGTAAAATCCATATGTATAATATTGTTCTTGTATCATCCTACATAACAATGCGGAGAGATGTTTCTAAATTGACGATTTACGGTAAACATTGAATTTCTATTCGAAATGAAGACAAAAACAGAATAATAACAAAAACAAATAACTATATATATACATACATGTCTTACAAGTTATTATTGCGTTCCAAATGAAAAAAAAAAAAGGCAACAACAATAAAGTACTAACAAGCGGAAATACCAAAGAAACCCGATTCGATCGATTGTTAGTGATGTTACACTATCAAAGATTTTTCTGTTTATTTATTTTTTTTTCTTCATGCTCATAACTTTTGCATGATAATGATGCAAAAGAGCATAGTTGGGTAGTGGTAGTTGTGTCAGGCCATAATGCTCAAATTTCGCATTGTTTATTTCATTCAAACACTGAATGATTGAGCAAAAAAAAGAAGGAAAAAAAAAACTTTACGACACGAACGTGTCTTCAGTAAATGAAGAAATTTATTTGCATCTAATTAAATAATTCATGGATAATGTGTGATTGTATATGTATCACTTTTTGAAATATAAAGTTTTCATAAAATAATTTTTATATATATAAAACTTATCGTATGTATATATATATATATATATATATACAGATAACTTTTTACAAGTATTTCCTTTAAGTTGTATGTCAAATGAATTGAAGTGGCGCCCATAATAACACCTGTTTATTGATAAATTATTACTTATATTATTCCCTCTGCTTATATGTAAATTGTAACGAGACATAGTTTCTAGATAACTTGTACTATTAAATATCTGATTAATGTAGCTTCGTATGGCCAGAATACGGGTGCATGCAAAATGAGTATCGAATATATTTACACAGTTGAACACATATAAAATATAAATTTAATGAGAATATTCTTGATATTAATAATTCTATTTAAGAAATTCCTGCAACTGATAACAGATCCGAAAGTCATATATGTAATTAAAAATCATGCATACGCTGAGAGAAGGTATTATCAATAATATCAATATGGCACCTACTATATGTACAGCGTTTGTCACACTGTTTAGACAAAAGCGTACTTTGCCTATCAAATCGCACTGATATTGTGACATTCAGTAAAGATTAGAAAATATGCAGTCAATTACTTATAATTTTTTTTTTTTTTTTTTTTATAACGTGTTCAGATAGTGTTTTGTGCTTTTTGATTATATTTCCCACAAGCACCCCATTGCAGTGTGTTAAACTCGTCGAATTCTTATGTGAATGGAATTTTTAAAGTCCACTTTATCCAATTTTGAAGATCAATATTGCCTAAAGGCGATATTGGAATGATTAATAATGAATGAAAGCAGAACCAAACTCCTAGGCGATATGACTTTAATAATAATTTATTATACGGGTCACTTGATCCGTCTTGACATCATCTTGCATACTTACCCGATCCATACAAAAGTTGAATGAAAAAAGTCAAAACTGTCAATCCTGTCATGGACAATGCGAAGAATTTTTTTCATTTACTTTTTACGTCCACCACACGGTATATATCAAGTTTGCACTTATCAAGCATAGGAATTACTCGAAATTGGAAAGAACCACTTTCTAAATAGCGGGACGATCAGTTAAGTCTCCCGTCAGTATGTCTGTCTGTCTGTCTGCCTGTTTTTAGACGTCTTCATATCAATCAGAGCTCCATATATATCAGAGCGTACTTCGTCTTTATCCATTTTAGAAGGAATACAAAAATATTTTTTAAATGTATTTTTATTACAAACTTTTAAGGTCTTACTGTCCTGACATCCGGCTGCTTTATTATCGCAATCATTTAAAGTGGAAGTAAAAACGAACTCCAAACCTCGACATTTTGAATTCAATAGATGGAAGCTAGATAGCGCAAGGAGAGATTATTTTAAATATAATTGTAAACTAATGACATAGGCATCGTTTAATACATATATAAAAAAGCAATAGCAAAAGTTCTCTATGTAAATGGGAAAGTTATTCGTTAGCTTTCCGTAATTTTTTTACGTTTCAAACGGGAAATGCCTCCAATGTTGAGGTTATATGTTGCATTTCTCTTAAAAGATAATTGAAGTACGCTAACGTCTTGCAACAACTGCTCTTGCTATGCACTTCGTATACGATTCATGGTTTCCTTAAATTCTCCAAAGCAACGCGTTGAAAATATAATTTATTTTCCTTACCAAGCATCTTGGTAAACGCTTTCTAAATAATTTCGCCAATTTTAGCTTTCAATGAATGTGTGAAAGTGCTTACGCTTTGCGAAAAGTGAGAGAGCGAAAGGCGGCTCGGCGGCAATTTTGCTTAGACGTACGCAATTATCCGTCTATTGACATTAAAAGTGCCTCATCAGATCTCACTTTTCTCATCTTGCAAATTAATCCTGGATGTATATTTTTTTTTTTTTTTTTTTTTTTCTCTATAATTTAGTGCCGTTAAGTTCAGAAAACCGGCCAGAGCAATTCTTGTAGTTGGCCTCTTTCCACTCTTTAAAGTTGTTAGTCATGCTGCGTTTATTATGTGGTTAAGTAATATACACATTGAACATGTTACTCTTTGAGTATGTTACGTTAAGTATATTACTCTTCGGATGTATTGTCTTCTATTGGCCTGTGTGTTGTTTTGTGCTGAAACAGGCAACAGTTAGAGTTTCAAATTATAATTTAATTTGATTTTGATTCGAAGAAATCTAATCAGCTACAATTATGATTTGAAGTGGATTTTAAAGACAAGATTTTCTAGAAAATTGTATGGAGAGAGAGAGATAGAGAGAGATGAAGTTAATTGGTTTGCAGGCATTACAGTAAAAAAATACATTATAGTCTGTTTGTGTATGAGCGTACAAAATTATGGCATAGTTACGCTTGAAAAGAATACTTTTACAGTGCAATTATATATTTTACGTCGTTTACATGTCGTATATAATTGATGGAACACATATTTGGTTTGGATAGGAAACTTATTTATTATAAAACAATTGAGAACATTTTAGTAGGGTACGGACAACCATTAAATACCCTACACACGCTTGGTTTAGTGCAGTCATCAACGTGACGATTTTTCAAAATAAGACTTTACAGGGGGAGTGATCGATAAGCTGGTCCGATCTGAACCATTTTCAATAGCGGTCGTCTTTGGGCCACAAAAAAAGATATCTCAAAAATTGTAACCTGTAAATTGAATACAAGAAAACAAGACAGAGAGAGAGAGAGAGAGAGAGAGGTGGGCGGACGGACAAGCTCAGATCGATGCAATAAGTGATTCTAAATCGATCGCAATAGGACAAGACGCGGCCATTTCAAGTTCTTCTGATTGTCGCGTACTCCGCACAAACTTAATATACCCTTGTACCACAAGTGTTGTACGGTATAATTAGCCTTAAATGAGTATCAAAAGATTCGATCCAAACCGAATTTTGCTTTTTTCTTTTTTGAATTTGTTTTCTCCTTTTCTGTCCGAAGAAGAAGTAAACGTTGAAACTAAACAAACCGGAAAATGTATACATTCTCTCAATACACTAAGCATTGACAATCAATCTTATCAATGTCGCACCGGGTATTAGACATTTAAACATTCCCGTTTAACACTTAAAACTCTACCAATCCCTTTACAGTGCACAATGTAAATACTTGCTAGACCACAATTGTATTTAGAAAAATAGATTGAGGTAATTAAGTCACCTTGATGTTAAATCTTTCAAATATCGTTAGCAGATATCCTAAAGTATGTTGAAACGACTTTTGTCTTTTGTTATATTTTTAATTTGGTAGAGATAATCGTGAATATTATAATAAAAATTTTTGATTAGTATGTTAATTAAGTTTTTTTTTTTTTTATTTATTTATTTATTTATTTATTTATTTATTTATTTTTTTTTTCGTTGCACGTAAGCACACTGTTTATTTTTATATACATATGCATATATGAAATTTTTTCACCCAGTGTCGTAATATGCATACTTGTAGTGTTTTGAAATTATTCTCGCAAGTATTTTTATGTGTTTTAATATTTATTTCAACACAATTTCGAAATACTTTGAAAATAATATTAGCTTCTGCCCAATAAATTGTTATTAATTTAAAAACTTATTGCGCGAATTGCTTTACATGTAGTAGATGAGTTTATTTATTTTTCTTTTTCTCTCGATTATAAATAATCGTCCATATGAAATAATGATTTTAAGTGATTTAGTTTACAGTTTAATTCTTATTGCCACTAAATGTTTATCGCAAAAAGGTTTGTCCATCCATGCATGAATTTCCCAATATCGACTAAGATAATTAAAAATATATTTAATTAAATTATTTAATGGTTTAGTAAAATAAATTACATTTATTTTAAGAAATTTGTTCACAAACAACAACAGCAAATAATTGACTTTATTTAAAACTGAGATGGAGAATCATCGTAATCTTATAACTCACACGAAAATTGGGATCGACTACTGCAATCTAAACAAAGTATCTACAAAAATCTTGAAAGTCTATTTCCTTGTTGATGTCTTTGTTTAACGAAATCATCAAACTATCTCAAAAATTGTTATCTATAGGCTGAACAGAAGAATACAAAACGGACGGAGAGACACAAAGACAAGTTGAGATCGATTCAAAATCCAAGTCCTTCTGAGTGTTGTCTATATCCGTATAAATCTAATATACGCTTGTACCATAAGTGGTGCACGGTACAGCAAAGGCCTATAACAAAGGGACTTACAGCTATCTACGCGGAAGAAATTAAATGATTTTACTCATGAATTATTATTACATTATAATCCTTACATTATTGTACAAGATCTTAATCAAATCAAGTTTCGCAAGCTTTCTACGCTTAGAATATTTAATAAATGCCTGGATTAAAGCGATTACGTCGTGGCTATGGAAAAATATTTTAAAGCCAAGGAAAATGAAAATGTTAATCCTTCCCTAATGGAATGGAATGCTTTAGGAAAACCCGGTTTTATTGCTCATTTTGTATATGGACACGAATCGCCCTTTATTTATTTATTTATTCTTTATCACTTGGTTAACTAAATCTCGATCGATTATAAACTTAATTTAGCTTTACTTTCATTAAATTATCGCTTTTCCTAAATTCCATAAATAATTGTTACTTTCTTTTTATTACTATTAACTGTTAATTCAACATTTTGCAGGTCGACCTGGAACCGGAATTAAGCATAAACATACAACAAGAGTGAGTATTAATACAAAACGCAATGCAAATGATTGTTTCTCTAATATTTTGTTTGAATATAATATTTTAAAGAAGCGAAAATTTTTAAAAAAATTTTACGTAAATTATACTTTTAGAGCTGAAGGTCAGGAAACCATACAATTATCCGAAGAAAATGTAAATCCTGGGAAAATTAAATTAGGACCAAAAGATTTCGAGTTGAAAAAAGTCCTGGGAAAAGGTGGTTATGGCAAAGTTTTCCAAGTAAGAAAATGAACGAAAAAAAAGCGATTTCTCAGAATTTTTTTAATAATTTGTTGTATTTGTTTCTAGGTACGCAAAACCTCTGGCCGCGACGCCAACAAATATTTTGCCATGAAAGTCTTAAAGAAAGCATCCATAGTCACGAATCAAAAAGATACAGCTCATACACGTGCCGAGCGAAATATATTGGAAGCCGTTAAACATCCTTTTATTGTTGAATTAGTTTATGCTTTTCAAACGGATGGGAAATTGTATTTGATTTTGGAATATCTAAGTGGTGGTGAACTATTTATGCATTTGGAACGTGAGGGTATATTTTTGGAGGATACAACATGGTAAATAATAAAATTGTAAATACAGTTTTTATATAAAATTCTGATTTAATTTTGAATTTCAGTTTCTATTTAAGTGAAATCATAATGGCTTTGGGTCATTTACACAAATTGGGTATAATTTATCGTGACTTGAAACCGGAAAATATACTATTGGATGCTCAAGGTCATGTCAAACTAACCGATTTCGGTTTGTGCAAAGAGCATATACAGGAAGGCATCGTTACTCACACATTTTGTGGTACCATTGAATACATGTATGTATTCAGTTAATTAAAAATGAATTAAGTTATTGTGGGTAAACATATTAATATTGTTCTCATATATAATAAAAAAGGGCTCCTGAAATTCTTACACGTAGTGGTCATGGTAAAGCCGTTGACTGGTGGTCTTTAGGTGCTTTAATGTTTGACATGTTAACTGGTGTAGTAAGTTAAAATTGTCTTTAAAAATGCAACTCTTCGAATCTTTGTGATTTAAACTTTTTATTTTTTTTTCGTTAGCCTCCTTTTACCGCAGAAAATCGCAAAAAAACAATTGAAACCATATTGAAAGCCAAACTAAATTTGCCTGCTTATTTAACCCCGGAAGCTAGAGATTTAGTGCGCCGTTTAATGAAACGTCAGGAATCGCAACGTTTAGGTAGCGGTCCTGAAGACGCGGCCGCCGTACAATCGCATCCTTTTTTTAAACACGTCAACTGGGATGATGTGTTGGCCCGACGCTTAGATCCGCCAATTAAGCCACTTTTGGTAAAACAATACAAAACAAAAAATACAAGCAAACGAAATTTTTGACCTATTCTCGATGCTCTAAAAATTCTAGCGTAGTGAAGACGATGTGTCACAATTTGATACAAGATTTACCAGACAAATTCCTGTTGACTCTCCAGATGAGACAACTTTAAGCGAAAGTGCCAATTTAATATTTCAAGTAAGTCTTACATGTTTCTTGTATTAATCATTTAAGAAAATTGAAAATGAACTATCGAACGAAGTGCACAAATTGAAAGTAATCTCCGTTTTTCCATAAATTTCATTTATCGGTACTTTGAATGCATACAAACGCGCATTGGAAGTACCGTAGCCTATAAATACGCTTTAAATTTTCTTCACTGTTAATTGACAACACATTCGTAACGTTAGGTTTTTTCATCTGCTTCAGCGGTGTTTTATTTTAGTCAGTAGCTAGATTAAGTACAATAAAATAAGATTTCCATAAGAAAGAAAAATCGGACCAGGGTGCTTATTATTCATGGTTTGCGAATCTCAGCGAATATGTATATCCTGAGTAGCCGAATTAAATTATGTAAGGCAATCGACGTGTCTGTTTGAAGGAGCAAAAGCTGTTTAAATTTATTTGCATATTCATCCACAATCAGTTAAAATTAGAAAATAAGAAAAATATTGCCTCTAATAGTAGCTCTTACATTATTTTGATATATGTGCTTTCTAGGCGTCTTACATTAACCGGTTTACTAGCAAGCAAATTTAGAGTGTCTTGCCGTAGGTGGCGAGATTTTACTTATCAATCAAGCGCGTGCCTGATATTTCATAACCGCCAGTTTTTGATACCTATGCCTTTTGCTACGAGATAGCTCATAACTGGCAGTGGGTTAACCACCCTACTTCATTTCATGTTATATTAATTATAGTTTTTATATTCACTGAATGTTTAATACCGAATCTATATTGACTTATAAGAATAGAGGTTATTTTGCGTAAGTTTGCATGTGAGTGCAACGCCGGCATATATGTTTCACTTACCAAAGACAATATAGGTTCAGTTCAAGGATATATTTATTAAAAAGAAAGTAAAAACATCGCTTCGCCTAATATATTTCTTCTTCTTGTTTTCGTGACCAAATATCAAAAATTGTTTTCATGGCAGCCATGATTCCAATTGAGTAAAATTAATTTTTTTGTCAAAGATTTTATTATTCTTCATCAATTTTTATATAATAATCAAAATTAAACTTTATTGCTTATGTAAGGGCATAGTTTTCATTAGAGCTCTTATATAGGTTTAAAAATTTCACCTACCGAATGCGGAATTTTTTACGGGAAATTTCTGCGTCCCACAGTTGCTATAAACCGATTTTTACCACAAAATAAAAATTTGTTCTTGTTGCCATATAAACGGTTTTACAGGGGATGGTTAAAAGAAAAGCCTACTTGGTCTCGACTTTTCACATCAATTTAATGCGCCGAAGCGGTATTACTCAGCGGTTTTTGTCGAGCAATTTTTGAAATCTGCCATTTTTTCATATTACGACTTATTTAAAATGTAACGTTACGTTGGGGAACGTCCGGCCACATGGGCTTTCAATTGATGCAAAGCAGGGCCGTCTATCAATTTCGACAAAATATTTTACAAATGGCGACTAGTTCGGTGAAATGAAAAGCGCACGGACGGTTGGACAGACAAGCTTAAATCTTTGCAGAAAATCATTCCAAATCTAACCGTATAAATGAAAGTGGATCTGTCTTAAATTCTTTTAAGTGTTACACCAATCCATGCAAACTGAATATATTCTGCACCACCAATGGTGTAGGATAAAATGATATTTATAATAAATATAAAAAAGTCAATTCTATGCATTTTATCGGAATATTTCGAGAATTAAATTGCCTTGCACTTTGACCATAAAAGCACAAGTTGAATCGCGGTATCCCATTGGGAAGTGATTCCAATGGTTTTAACTGAATTTGAATACCTTTTCATTATACTTTTTATTTACAACCGTTCGTACATAATGAGCATGTACTATATAAAAACAATTTCTTTATTATTTAAGTAACAAAATTTATTTAAATTTCCGGCTGTTGCATCACTTTAGGAATTTTGTGACCACGTAAGCGGCACAAACTACTGATCGGTTTACATTTAATTTTTATAGGAGAGACCGCATTGAAAATGCGATTCCTTTAACGGTATACCCACTGGTCCATCGGTGTACTCGCAAAAATTTAAACCAATTCGTTTCAATGGATGGCATTTACTTTTCGGATTACCCCATTTTCCTTTGAAAAATAACCAGCTTGGAGTCAAAGAACGTCCTTTAAAAAAGAAAGAAGCAATTCGAATAAGTGTTCCGAAGATGTTAAGAAAATTATATCTGACCGTATGATTTTAAATTTTCATATGTAATATCGACATGTTTCCAAGTATTCCACGGAGTACCAAAACCGTTTATATCATATAAACGAGCTACTTTAACAAAACGATGTTTACCGGGAGCTGTCCACAGGCCGTGAGAACCCTGTAAAATACTTATGTTTCGGATATTTATTGAAAACCTTGAAAATTCGTTTACCTTAGCAGCAAATAACACCGGATGATCATTGAAAGTTGTAACAGTTTTTGGGAAATTAGGTCTTTGTAAAATTCCTTTGCGTGTTTCTTGTTTCTTAAACTCAAATGAACCGGTCAAATGATTATAAGTGTAATAAGCACCAGCGTCGTGGGCTGAAACGTACATGGCTTCTGGTTCGGCCGCGCAATTAAAATATAAACTCATGTGTTCCCAATCTCCAATGTGACTGCCTATGTCTTTATTGCTGCCCAGACAGTAGCCATACACTGCCGGAAACGGTATGCTGCCGAATGGTCCCAAGCTCAAAGTGCACATATTCTTACCCTTCAATTTGTTAATTACTATAGCCGTTTTTTTTTTAACATTTCATGTGCATGCCTACCTGACTAAATGGATAAAACATCCAATAGGTGACATGGAACATCGGAATTTTAATGTCTTTTCTGTAAGCAAAGCTTGCTTTGTGTTTCTGTTGTTTTTGCATTTCGCCTTCATAGCCCACTATATTTTCAAAGTCATCTAAGGGTAAACTGAATTTGACATTATCCGCCAAATTGGCGATGAAATTATTACATTTTTCTGCTTCTTGAGTGGTCGCTTCGAATGGTAAATTCAATGGCAACGGCATTGATAAATCTTTGGCAGCGGTTTGTGCTGTTTCACCCATTACTAAATTGTAGTTAGCTGCGACGGGCGCTTGCGTCTCCGGTATATTGCGTCGTATTCTCTTAAACATGGGATATAATCGTGATGAACGTCTAAAAGTATCATTTTTACTCTCTTGAAGTTTCAACGAAATGGGTATGTAAGCAGCTCTGGTGCTCATCGGCGGTGGCGATGATGGCGTTATATCCAATTTCAAGGGATTATTTTCCGGTAAGCATAAAGTTACTACCGCGTAAATAGGAACTGGTGCAATATTAGGATTATGTCCGTATATAAAGGAAGTTTTATTTTCTAAGAGTTGCTCTAAACAAAAAAAAAAAACAACGAATATTACAAGAAGTTATTTATTATTAGTGTTTCACAAACAATTCACTTAAAATTACCTATATCCGTATTAGTTACTAAGTAGGTTTTCTCAGATATATCTCCCACTGGCATGCCAAGTGTGAGGGGCTTACCCGTATTTTCGGGATGAACATGAATTAAAAATTCCTCAACTCCTAATGGCATGAACTTCTCTTCAGGCGCTAACCACACTATTGGCGCCCATTGTTTTATTAAGTTTTCAACTATAAAAATGAAAAATGAAAAATGAAAAAATGGTTATGAGGTATTTATGTTACGACCAATCAAAACAAACAGAAATTAGATTACATATTAAAATTAGTTCTTGTACGCTACTTTCTAATCATAATTTAATAGCAATTTGTTTCGAATTATATTTGTGTGACTGTTTCAAATTTAATTTCATCCATTTTACATGACACTGACTTTAACTTGATTTTTCACCGGTATAAGAAACCAGTTTTGTAAATAGAAATATAAAGAAATCATTAAAAAGCCCTGCTTGTCTTTAGGGCGATCTATATTTGTCCCATGTTAGTAGAAGACTATTGTATAAGTTTCTTTAATATTTTTATTAATATCTGCTTGCTATTTGTATTGACAAGACCATGAACATTTTTTTTTCTTTACATATTTTGCAAATTTTCACTTATTAGCTTAAGCAGAAGTGACCCTACTTTATACTAAAGAGATGTTTCATAATAAACGACAGGTAGTAAAGCATAAAGAGTTGCGGGTGAAACAGATGGATTCAGAATGTCATGCAAATCGGGTGGTCGGGAAGAGAAAAGAATCTTGTACGGATAAGTGAAAATTTCCAGTTATAACGAGCGCATTACCTTATGTGAATGTCAAAAATACCCTGATCGGTTCGTTGCTTTCACAATGCAAATCACATGTTTTGTCCTTTTCAATAAGAGTTGATTTTCCATAGCAGTGCATACTCGTGTTTTCTATTCTTTGCACAACTCTTTGCTCAAAGCAAAAAATTTCTTAAAAAAACAAAAGTTTTTTTAAGGATTTTAGGCGCAAAGAATAGGATAATAAAACGCAGAAATTGGAAAAGTTTTCGCCGTAATATTCTTAAACATTACACTACGACTCTTATCTTTTTCTTCGTTCGTTACATCGCAGAATATGGTCAGGTGGTCAGTGATCGCAACGAGAAAATTTCGCCCATTAGTTTATTGAAACGTAAATGAGTTTATGGCAATTTATGGGAACTGGAATCAAAGACCATGTACACAGGCTTCATTTATATGATTGTGAAGTTTGTGTCTGTAAGCGTCTTCATTAATATCAGATGCATATGTAAAATATTCTTAAAACACCCTAAACCCTAATTGGGTGAAGAATGTGAATAGAATCTCCACTAGAATGAATTAAAATTAAGTCGGAATTAAAATTCTAGCATTAATTGTGGATGTGTAAGCATACCGATAGTGACCGTTTGGGTTGCGGTTTTACGGAAGTATCTTCACGCAGTTCAAGCGTGAATGTGGACAAATCAGACTCATTTCCTGGCGTTAGATTCTTAATCGATCAGGAAATATCTACGCCAAATGTCGGCTCCCTATCTTTGGTCAAATTGATTCGTATCCCGCAAAATTGGCCAAACAAAGAACAATTGATAAAAAAATCCGCACATTTATCAATTTTTTCATGCCTTGCAACTGTTCTTTTTTACCTTAAAAGCTGAAAGAAATCAAAATGACCCGATGACGCGGTGGTTCTCGTGTTAACGAATCTATATTTATAATAATAATTTGAGTTAAAACAGTTTTATATTTTGGGGCAAAATTATAAAAATATTTTCATCAATATATCAGAAGCCCATAGAAGAGCCGATAATTAAAAAACTCTTTGATAATGTAGTAGATGTAGTGCACTGAAGACTAGCCGAAAAACCAACATGTCCCCGCGTTGTCTCTTGATGTTGTCTCTGAAATTTTCAAAACAATTTTGTTATCTGGTATTGGAAAACAATTTCACTTTTTAAGTAAAAATTTTTGAAATTTTTACTCGAAATCTAATGTTGCGAGTACAAATTAGTTAGGTCCGGTTCGATAAGAGAGATTCTTATTAATACTATAGGGTATAGAATAAAACTGCTACTTCTTCATTTGAAACTGTACAAATTATTATAACGAAACGAGTGATGAACAGTGGATGCGTCATAATATCTTAAGTCATGGTAAAGAATAAGGCTGAATATCGTTGATAGTCGCGTTTGAAAGGGCCAGTTGTGCGTGGTGTATTAAAGGTTATTCCAACCAAAAAAATATGCGGAAAAGTTGTACCTAACGATGGATAACACTTTGAATAAAATAAATTGCACCAATTTCTCTGAGTAAATCTTCAAAGTTACTTAAAAAAAAAACCCTCAAGATCTATTTGTATAATCAATTCTTGCGTTATTTGGAAACTTTTTACGACAACAACAATCATTCGCGGAAAACCATGAAATATGTGTTTTATAAAAATAACTGTTGCGTTTCTATATATATTTCTATATAAACTCAATAGTGTTTTCAAAAATAAAAAACCAAAAAATATTGTTTTTCAATTCGAAGAATTCATTTTTTTACACTGCAGTAACAATCTACTCCGCTGAAGCAATGAATTAACTCCTTACAAATTTAATCTACTATATTGGATCACTGCGCTCAATTGTTTACCCAAATACCGATCAATTCCCTATGGAATTTAAGTCTCTACTATATTATCATAATAAGAAGAAGATACTCTGTCTCGCTACTAGTCATCGTTTGAGCACATTTTTTGGTTTATTTGCATTTTGCTCGCAGGTCGTACTTATACGGAAATCTTATTGAGAGTCCTTAATTAAACGTAGAGAGTCCTAGAGATTATTTAAGCTTTAATAAGTAAAAACGCTAGACTCAGCCAAGACTTAGCATTAAAACGCTACGTGGCTGCACTATATGTGATTCTTTATTAACTTTCGTAGTGAAATAGCAAAGATTATATACACCTAATTCTCTTTTTACACGAATTTTTTTTTAATACGAAATTTGATTTAACGCCAGTTAAAAAGAAAAATAATTGTCTTGTTACACGATTTTCAATATTCTATAAATTTTTTTTTTTTGTGAATTTTTCTGATCAATATTTTTCTTGATATTTTCATGAATTTTTTCATTCTCACTCCTCAAAAATATGTATTGTAACATCGCGTTATATTTTTCACAATTCCACGAGATTATATCGTTCACATGCATGTATGAGTGTGATTCCCTAAATTATGCATAGAGCAACAATATATGGTATCTTTTACACAATTTAGTTTGGCTTTCCAAAATATAATTTATTTTTGATAATATATTTAATGAATTGAAATGTTTAAGGACGAAATAAATTCTTAAGTGAACTCAAGCAAGGTTTTTTTGGTCCAATTTACTATTTAGCAAATATCTTTTTTTACACGAATGGTTTGGGAGCGTATCTATCGCGTAGGAAGAGAGTTAGGTGTACGTTATTTTAATGTCACGGTATAGTTTTCATGTTAGTAAATAGACCTAACTAAGGACCTGAGCCAAAGCGGTTGAAATTAAGCAAAATTAATTTTCTTACCAACGATCTTATTATTCTTCACACTTCTTCGTCATAAAGTTCAAAAAATTAGACTCTATTACTTTTCTTTCTTGACAGCTCATGGAAAACTTTTTATGGGGTGGAGTGCAAAAAATAGACCCACATACACGCTTCAAATTTCATCATAAAATATTATATATTTAACCTTTTTGCTAAGGCTTATTTATGGTAGACACGTTTATATGGAAATCGATCCAAAATATTTGCGGGCCATACGGGCCAAATTTTTGTTATTACTAAACGATTTTTATCGAGAAGTTTTGAAAATTGAAAAAATTTTTTTTTACGTAACGTCTTTTTATTTTCTTTAAATAAGCTGGGGATAGGGGGGAGTGGTTGTAAAATCCTTGGGCCAAAATACGACAATGGAATAAAATTTCAAAAGTTACGACCGGTAGGTGGAACAAAAAAATAAATTGACAGACAGAAGGATTGTCGGACAGACAAGCAATTCACAAATAGAGTAGACTAAAAGCTGGATATATCTGAAGTCGTTCTAGGATCTGCAAACGTGCAAAAAGTGCGTGGTCTCATATGTACAAACACTTCAGATGGTTATCAATCAAAGGAAAAAGATTGAATATGTTTTCAAAAAGGCTGTAAAGTGTACGAAAATTAACAGATGAGAAAACTTTGAAATTGATTTATCTAAATTCGGTGACATGCCTTTCAAACAAGTCATGTAAGAAATGAGGCTACTCTTAAGTGCTTGTGTTTGTGATTTAAAACTTAGAGAATTTTCATAGAGTGTCAACGTAGATTCATGTAGAAACAGATCCAAAAATTTTATTAAGGATTTTTATCAGTAGATCACACACACACACATATATATATATATAGTTTGACTCAATTATCTTATCGAAGTGTGGGTAAAACAAATTAAAACGTTGTAGTCGGACAATGTCGAAACCACTACTTATTGTGCATCATTTTCTCCAATACAATTTTATGCCTATCAAAGATTATCGCTGATTGTCATATAAAGTCTTTAGAAATTGAGAAGAAATGACCGCAAGTCGCAAAAGACAGTTTTCTGGTGAGCGTTGCGCGTCGAATGAAGAACTCTTCTTGAAAGCAAACTGTCATTTATAGCAAATCGTGTGATCTGAAAGACATAAAAAGAATTGGGAAACCGTTCAATTCGTTGTATCGAGGTAAAAATAGTTTATACGGCAAAAAATAAAATCAAATTTTGTGGAAAGTATTAGATAATTTATTTATTGATTACACCGGTGGACATAATAATGCACTCTATTCTATGCTACTCGTCGTAACAGAGGAAGAATCTCGTATTGAAAATATGTATGACTAAAAAAAGTTTTTTTCATTCATTCCTCCGGCACATCGATTTGCTATGCTAGCCTATATATGCCAGAGACGCACTGAGAAACATATATACACAAATATATAGTACACAGTCTAGGCGTGAAGGCATTGAATACTGCGTTTCTAAATATATTTTGTAGAAGATAGAAGTTTTTCCTTAGTTTTTGAGTTCGCTATACGACGTCGTTTACCCTGAGCTGCTTGGCAATCATGCGAGCTCTACCAGGGCCCTATCGAAATCTTGGGCTTGATAAGACCATAAATTTATGTATAGCCCACTAAACAACAATAATAATCACACCATTGACATTGACTTGATGGTATTATTTATTGATTGATACATAAGATCGATGATTTCCAGGGTTGTGCTCCTCTTAATATCGTTTGAAAATTTGCCCAAAATTGATTGTCATTCATTCGTAGATGGTAAGTGTTTTTTCACATCACTGCATTGCACGCGCGAAATGAAAGAAACTTTGAAATACGAATTTTCTTTTCGATATCACAAAAAATAAAAACATTATTATGAAAATATTTATACACAGCGGTGTACAAGTTTCACTTTCACACATATACACAACAGACGATCACTGTTGTGTTTGATAGCTTTTTTTTTTTTTTATGTTTTTTTAAATCATGAAATTTATATGTATATATGTGTGCGAGTGCGAGTGCGAGTGCGAGTGCGAGTGTGTGTTCATACGCACACATTTGGGCGGTAAATTGTTAATTATCATTAGTTGGGTTATCACGGATACACCTTGTCGCTGTAGTTGTCGCGTTTTGTTGTTGCTTTATTATTATGCACTTGTTTGGAGTTATTTTGCAAACTAAACACAACTAAGCACGAGACAGCCTAGTTTCACTGAACTATTATAATTTTATGCGACTACGTTTTTGTGATACTATCCAACCATACCTACTTGTTTATGTAAATCGGAAAATGTTGATCCTCTTGGCGATTTCTGTTGCTGTTGTTGATGCAGTCGTCTTTTATCTCCGCCATTATCATGAGCATTTGAAATTTTTGTTAACAAAATACTGTTTCGGTTTGCTGTGCTCGTTATATTTATTGTTGGTGATGTTGGTGTCGATGTTAATGATGTTGATGTAAATGTGGATGTGGATGTTGACGCTGATGTTGGCGTTGATGTTAATGTTAATGTTGACGTTGATGTTAATTTTGTTGACGTTGTGGTAGCTCTTGAAGTGTCGGTAGTAGTGATAGCGGCGGACGACTTGAGTAGAAAATTCTCTGCTGCACCAGGTAACTTAAGCAAATGTAAAATTAATATTAAGCTGCCTAACCAGGGCAAACTGCCATATTTTCTATTTGCAGATTGTTGTTGTTGTTGTTGTTGTTGTTGTTGCTGCTGTTGCTGTTGTTGTTGTTGTTTCTTATGACAGTACAATAATTGCATGAAAAATAATGTATTTTTTAATTTCCTCCTCTTAACTGCAAACATTCTTTATATTATAATGATCTTTAAACATAATACGCACACGTGCACGCGTGCAAGCAGGCACACATTCAGATGCTTGCTAATTTGCTGGTTAATGCCACGGTTAGTGTCAGAGTTAAGAGTTATCTTATATAACAAATTTTTTCAAACTCTTCGATGACGACACAACGGCTATGTTTGGATTTTCACAAGTTAACAAACGAACATTTCAAGCAAGCAAACAATCTCTTTAGCAGTAAAAAGCAAAGAAACACAAGAAATATATGTATATATATTTATATACATATATATAAAAAAAATATATATATATATAAAGCTTTCAGTAGTAATACGAGAAGAAAGCGTTCGTGTTTGTTGTTGTTGCTGTGCACTTTCGACCAGACACGTTTTTCTTCTTTCTTTTAGATGGTTAAGCGCATGAAAAAAATATAAATATAAAATATAAATATATAGATAAATGAAAATATCGGAATAATAATTTAGTTCTACAACGTTTAGCTTAGTCAGTGTTTTATATCGTTTCCTAGTGCATGATTATGAGCAAGTGACCTATTCTTCGCTATCTGCTAATTATTAATGACTTTAGTTTAAACATCTTGTGCTGATTCAGCGATGGCTCGCGGTCACTTAGGTTTGCAATTATACAACAACGGTGAAGGAATTTTGTCACGCATGCGCAAAATTATTTTGTTATAAGTTTTTGTTTATTTCTTTATTGCAATATATTTCGCGCTCCTTCGCTTTGCGTGAAATTACGCTTTGTTAGTGTTATTACTTTTATAGTTTTTATTTGTTAGAAATTTTGTTTGCTTTTCTTTCTTTCCTTAGCCCCCTTTTTTTCTGTTTTTCTTTCTTTCTTTTTTTTCTCTTTTTTTCTTTTTTTTTTTTTTTTTTTCTTTTTGAATGATTATATCATTGTTCGGCGACAGTCAGTTGAAACGCACGCGCTTGCGTACCGTCTACCTTGAAAACCCAACACAATTTAACTAAGTCTCTTATAAGCTTTGTCTTCGATCAGACTTTTATGTTTGATGTACAAACCACAACAACAACAACAACAACAGCAACAACAACAACATCAGCAACAGTAATAGCAAGAAAAGCTTGTTACTTTCTTTATATATATTTAGTTCGCCTATAGCTCTTCTCTTCATTGAGACTCAACATTTGCAACAATCTTTCGCTTCTTTGCCTTTCGAAAAAGAGAAAAAGGCCACGTACCTAGAAGATATTGCATTGTATTTGATATTCATGGTTATACAGCAAATGTGTAATGGTGATCTAAATACCGTTTACACTAATATTTAACGCATTTAACGTTTGCTTACGAATTTCCTGTTAATCTATTACATACTAGGCCGAAAAAGAAAATGGAAGAAAAGTGATTGCATGAGAGCATTGCAAAATAATCCATTTTAAGCATTGTTGTCCTCATCAACGTTTAGTAAAGTGATAGGGTCTTCCTCTACAAAAGTCTTTTATCAAGTGACGGGAGAAGACTAAAGATTAAATTTTATATGTATTTTCTATTACGTATCATATATAAATAAACTCGGATTTTGTTTTATTGACAATATTCTGCTGATCACGAATGTGCACTAAACGCAAAGGTGTGTTAATGTGAAATGCGTAACCTTTTCAAAAAAGAAAACATTACTTGCAGAAGAATCTAAATCCCAGAAAAAAAAACCCTTTATTCAGAATATGCTCTATCACTGATTACAGATTTTTCCGATACTTTAAACAATTTATGGATAATAAGCCAGTGAAAATCTTTCCCGTTTGCCGTAAACCATTTGTCGACCCATTTTTTGTGCACATCTTTGTGCGAAGCGAGTGTACCACCCGTCGATGCAAATAGGCGACAATCAGAAGTAGCCAAACGTGGTAGGTGAACCGCCTGGGCTAGCATTTCCCACAATTGTCTGCTTCTTTTCTTTTTCTCACGCTTTGTGACCGGCGAACGGTTATTAACTCTTTCATGAGGGCTTAACGTACGAGTAAAAATAGTATCCCTGAATGTCTGTTTCGCCCAAATTTCGACACATTGAACGGAGCGAAACAAACTATTTTCCGATACATGTATTAAATCTTTATACGACACACCGGATTGTTGCGCCATCGGTTTTTGAACCCAGCACTTTAACACTAGATTTACGGGCAAATTTTGTGCATCGTGACAGTCGTGAAAATGAGGATAGGAAGCCGAAATTTGGCACAAACATTCCTTGATCTATTATGAATAAGAGATTAAAAGATGGGCCCTATCTACTCGCAGATACGCCGACAATGCAGAGGAAACTAAAGCAACCTCAGAAAACACCCACAATTTTTTATATTATCGTTTATAACTTTCAAACCGTGAGACTCAGATGTTTATTAGGATCATTTTTATGTTTACTCGTTTGCTATCGCGTCCACAATTCACGATAAAATTCGATCCAATGTGCATTAGAATAAATGGGAAAGAAATGGGAATTAAAATGTTGTCGTTAATTGTGGATATATTGAGCAAAGCTATCTGGACGATTTTTGCACAACACATGCAAGTGGTTCCGGTGAACGTTCGAGTAGCGATTTTTTAGAAATATAATTGCGGAAGTTTCAGACGAAAAGGTGAAGAATTGTCTGTTTTAGCTTCTTGCGCACTGTGGGTGTGTCTGTGAACGAATTCCGTCCACTTTTTAAACCTCACTTTCTTGCTTTTTCTTTTTCTTTTTCTTATTTTTTTTTTTTTTTTTTATTGGTTAAATGCTTATTCCAATAATAATAACATAAAAAACAAGTAAGAAAGTTGTATTTGTCTTGAGGCAATGCGGCAAAACTTTCATGTACCAAACAATACAAACAAAACAAAAGAAATTGACAAAATACAGAGCTGACAGTTGAGTAATTATTACTGCATTATCATTATAATTGCAATTTCCCCATGGATGGGTCTAACTAAGAAATGTTTATAACATATTTTAGATCGATATGTGCTTTACCGGGAAAAGAGGTACTTGTGTGTGGGTACATTACATGACAGATCATAATTAATTATATATTTAAGTTTTGTGATCGTCAGTATTCAAATCGCAGACAACAATCACCAAATGAATCGATAAATGACCGAACAATGGCTAAATCGATCCAGAATCTTACGCGGATTAATTCTATGTATATGCTTTATGAGGTCTCTCTAATCTGTACCTCTAATCGTTACAAAGGAAAAAAAAAAAAAAACAAAACATCATATCACTCAGATTTTAATTTTTTATATAAAATATATTTTTGTTTATTATACCTATAAGTTTATGTAATTTATCTTGAAACTGTTGTTGTTGTTTTTCGTAGGGTTTTACATATGTAGCGCCTTCAATATTGGAGGAGATGCAAAGAGCCAACCGTATGCCAGCACGATCGCCACGTCGTACCCCACGACAAACGCATGATGGTTCCTATCGTTTACAATTTCCCGCTCAACGAGGTATGTATGCACGAGCCACACCACCACATGTACAGACCACCACTAACTTCCCACCACGTCCTTCGCCCCAAGACGAAATGATGGATGTACAGGGATTACCAATGTCGTAGTGCGCAAATGCCAGCAAAGGAAACGTCGTCAATCATCTACATCAACAACAAAAGCAACAACAATGGAAAGAAGACGTTTAAAATGCTGACTTAAAAAAACAGGCAAACAACAACAAAAACAGCAACAAAAAAATGTTAATATATCATAAGTAAAAAGTAAACAAAAAGAAAACAAAAAACACTCAATGGATTCTATTAATGATAGTGAAATTTTAATGTTCAAAANAAAAAAAAAAAAAAAAAAAAAAAAAAAAAAAAAAAAAAAAAAGATTAAAAACTAAAAGAAGAAATAAAAATAAAAAAGAAAAAATCATTGACAACAAAAAGGCAAGAACAGAAAGCAAACGTTATAAACTGCATATGCATATAAATAATAGTGTGGATGTTCAGACAATTTTTGTTAAATAAAAAAATTGGAAAAAGAAGAATTCCAAATATATATATATATATATATATATATTATAACAAGGAAGTCATTAAGAAACAAATAATTTATTAGACAAGTGGACACTTGCGCCAGAAATAATGTTAACAAAGTAAGAAGACAACAAAAAAGGAATAAGAGAAAACGGCGTAAGCTTGTTATTTATATTTTGGCCATGAATCCTTAACAGATAGTTTTCAAGGTTATCACAATGACAACAACACATAACAAGTCCTAAACAATACCTAACTATTGGACAGATGAAGAGAAAACATTTAATTAATTTGTGTAAGCACATACACACACACACACACACACACACACGCGCGCGCGCGCCCGTATATATATATATATATATATATATGTATATGCATATATACATATAAGTATATATATGCATGTTTGCATACGTATGTTATATATATGTGTATATAAATGCGTATGTATATGTATGTATATATATATGCCTATGTATCATCAATCATTATTAAGCAAAATATAGTCGAATTTTTTAAATTCTTAAGAAAAGAAAACATTTACATTTAAACTTATTGCAAGAAAAATAAACAATTAAAAAAAAAAAAACTGCAAAAATATTTAATACAATGAAAACGGAAAATGTAAAATATTTAAAAATAATTCAAACAACAATAATCACAACAGAATGACAACAGTTGAATCAGCCAACATGCAAAATTAATATATATTTGTAATGAAAAAATTCATAAAAATAAAGTGAACCATTTTTTTTTTTTTTCGATTTTCTTTAATATTAGTTTTGCTTCCTATTATACAAAAAAAGAAAATAAAATTATATTATTGTAGAAAAAAAGAAGAAACGTTAATTATAATGCTTTATTTTTTGAATATTCTTTTTTCTTTGTTTTTGTACGCATGCCCACCACCAAGAAAGCATGAACACATGCTACTATTTTTGTCATTATTCATTATTGTTTGTAATAAAAAGGATTATAGACCTCGATCGGATACACTCATTTTTTAATTTATACGGTATATATGTGTTATTCCAAAAACGGGTTTAAATAGATGGAAATGATGTCGTCGTAGAGAACTGAAGTTGTAAACTGCATTAATCGATTTAAGAAGAAAAAAAAATGTCAAGAATGCTTCCATTATTATCAAGCAAAATAAGATAAGAACTAGATCCACATTCTAACTAATTTTTATATTTTGTAGATTAAATTTCATTTATTATTCTTTCAAATCTCATTGTTTCCTAACCACTTTTCTAAAGACTTTTCTATTATACTGCAACATCTTTGCCGTTATCTCGATTGCCGGAACTGATATCTCCAGTGCCCCCCGGCAAACGGGGACCTGAATTTGAATTGGACAACATGTAAGAGCGAAAATTATGCTTTCTTCCGAATTGCATTAACATTAACATAACGAGAGAAAGAAAAGCAAAAAAATGGTGCATCAGTAATATAAGACCATATAAGAACTATTTAGAAAAGGAAATTGATAAAAGCCTTAGCATGGCAGGTCGTAGATAATTATTTGAAAAGCAGTCTAAACGATGTGTGCCGTGGCCGAGTGCATGATATATTGTCGATTAACGTAAGATTGTTAACTAATTTATTCATGACCGTACGTCCATTCGTCGATTACGTTTCCATTCGAATTGCCGTCAATTGCAAAAATTTAACAATAGATAATATGAGAGAAAGCTTGAAAAAAAAAAAAAAGAAAAGTCGAAAGATTTAACCCATACTTACGAAAATCCGTACAACGAATACATTCTCTTTGAATCGGTTTAATTGAGAAACCAGTAAAAGGTCTAACTCATAGTCATAAAATTTACGTTTTGTTCAGGGTGACTTTTACGAAACGGTTCTAGACAAAATCTTAGAAAAAAAAAAAAAATTTTTGTGCATATCTGGAAATAATGGCAATGTTTCTTAATGTTCACATATTACGATGTGTGATCGGGTGTGATCGAGATGACTTTTATCCGGAATAATATCGAAAATTTCATTACGTGCCCGAAATATTAATAAGAAAGGCTACACAATGTTTTGTATATATTTTGTACCGATCTGAAGGAATTCTCTGTTCCAATTTATAGTTGAAAAAATTGAGATTTTTATCTCAATTTGACAAATAGAACACAAGGCATACAAAGTAAAGCAAAAAGACTCAACATTTAATCGAGAAACTGTGTTTTAAGGTGAAGGGTAGAATAATTCGTCTTAAGGCGAATGTAATTTTCTTTTTTTCTCTATTTTATTTTGTTACATTTTTATTTATTTAGTAACTTGTCTTCACAAGAAATATAAAAATTAATACACTTTTTAGCTAAGAAAAGACATTTCCTTTATGTTTATAATAAATTTTTAATCGTTTTCTTTTATACAATTTTAGCGAAATCAGAAATCAATTTCCCGGCAATATTTTCGAATTTTCTACTTTTTTTTTCAATATATTTTCATTAATTAATAGTTAATTAATAATGTATTTAATTTTTATTAATATAATTAATATAATACTAATAATAATAATTAATATAATAATTAATAATTTAATTAATTATATAATGAAAATTAATTACATTATTAATTAAGAAAAGACAAAAAAACAAGAAGAAAATCCATAATATAATTAAAAAAAAACCATTTTGATTTTCTTTCAACAGAATAAAAAAAAAACAAAAAGCAAACCACGGTGCTAAAATATTCTTTACTTTTTTTTAAAATTTACTTTGATTTTTGAAAAATGAGAAAAAACAAAAAAAAAAAGAAAGAAACTAAAGCAAGAAAAAAAAAATAAATAAATAAAAAGAAACCATGAAAAGCAACATAGAAAATAAAAACCGATGCCCCCATAAACTCTGAATTTAACACACGTTAGTTAATCAAATGAATCTAAAGCTAATTTCTTTATTTATTTATGCAAGAGTAATAAAAATAAAATAAAAAAACAAAAACGTGCTTTATTTAAAAAGCCTGACTGAAAGAAAAAACCACATATTTTATAACTGAATTTAATAAATAGTAAACTTACGCATACACACACAGCGGAGAAGAGAAGAAAACTTTGTGAACTTAAAAAATGTAGAACGAGAAGAAAGAAAGAAAGAAAGAAAAAAAAAAACAAAAAAAGAAAAGAAGCAACTAAAAAAATAAAAATAAAGCAAAAAATTACCTCAAAACTTGAAAAACCAGACAGAGAAACGATAAACTTTTTATTTCAATTTAGAAAATATATTAAATAAGTATTTTTATGTTTTGTTACTTCTTTTTCCTTCTTCTTCTTTTTGGATTAAAAAATAAAAATAGCTAAGGGATAATGAAATAATTGTTTTTTTTTTTTTTTATAAAATATATTTTTATTTTGAAATCAATATCTGAAAAAAAAAACACACACCTACAACAACAACAACAAAAACAACAGCAACTACAAACATTAAGAACTGATAAAGTGAACCGCAAAACTGAAAAAAATAAAAAAAAAATAAATAAAGAAATAAATACATAGCAAGAAAAAAAAATATAGTTAAATAGAAAATAATTATAAAAAATGAAAGAAAAACGAAAATTATTTAACACTGCCCAACTGTTCTAAAAATAATATATAACTGAAAAGAAATAAAATTGTATTCAACACAAGAAAAGAAAAGAAAAATTGAAAATCAATTGTAATAACAAAACAAACAAACACCAATTAATATACAAAAATTATTATACATAGGAAAAGTAATTAAAATAAAAAAAATAAATGAAAACAAAAAACAAATACAAAAGCAAACGCGCCGTTTAAGATGATCGTCATTATCATATTTTCACATAATTATAATAATTTCTAAACTTCGAAACAATGATTATTAAAAAGAGAAAGAGAAAACGAAAGAGAGAAAGAGAAGAAAGAAACAAGTAGATTGCATATTATTTTCGAAGGATTATGGGAATATTATAATTAAGTTTTGAGGCAACATTTCGACATTACTAAAAATAATATCAAAAATATAACTTCGGCAAAGCTTTGAACATTATTAGATTTTCCAATTTTCTGGAACGACAGGAGTTCCATTTCGAATGAACAATTCATCCTTCGACCTATAAACTCGTCAATTTATTAATTTTTTCGTATCATCAATCCTACGGAAGATCATTATTCCAAAAAAATAGTAACAATATAATACGATTACAAATAATAGCAATCACTGGGAAACAATGACTAGCGCATTTGATGTGCAAGCTAAAAGAACTTGTAAAGTTTCCTTAATGCATATAATAAATAATATGAGGATGCGAGGGTTGTGTCCAACACAAAAGCCGCGTTAGCATATCCTTTGGTTCAATTGCTATCGTTTCCTAATCAATGTTCCGTTCAATTGAATAATTTGTTATCGGAAATCTTCGACCGTAATGGTTTCGTTGTACTCAATCCAATGCAAAGCCTGAGTTTGAAGACTTGGATACTTGACTTTGTCATCGATATTGAGTTCCTACCAAAACGTAATTATTTTTCACAATCAGGTAAAATGCTTTCGAAAACTCGATGGACCCGCACCCGCAGTAAGCCAACTATTCACGTGCCTGTACTTGAATGCATATCCTAGCCGATTTCCTTCCTTGGAATAATTTCCATTTCATTTAGATGTTCGTGTTGCTTGCTTAGCTTCCTATGACTTTGTCTTTATAACAAATAATTCTTAAAATTCTTCATCTAAAAGCGCTTTTAAAGGGCGACTCCACGTTTGTTATCTTTCGTATCAAAAATGGCACGACAATCGATATCAATACTTCCTCATGTTTTTATTGATGGACTATAATTATCATTAAGCCCTTCCAAAGGTAATAGATGAACATTTTTTCAAATTCAACGAAAAATGTAAGCCAATACTTGAAAGATTGTGCTGTTTGCACTTCGACAACATCACATATGCTAGTATTGTGCAATATGATGCAATACTATTATTATTATTATTATTATTGTTATTATTATTATTATTCATAATAAAGATAATAAAGAGAAATAAATTTAAAATTTAAAGTGTTCAAGCACTACCATCAGAGGCGATTTGAACCCCCGATCAATGAATTGATAGTCGAGATGCTTAGCTTAGTCAACCACTCAGGTGGATCGATGTGGTACTAATTACATGTTCTGTTGGGAAATTCCTCAAAACTTAATTATTTACCCAATCGAAAAAGCTTCCATTGCTAATAATGAAATGATTATTGATTTATGATTATTTTTAGTTGTTAATAAGAAAATTATAAAGAAAAAAATTCTACACTATGAACTTAACATCCACAAAAGATTATTAAGTAAGCAAAAAAAAAAAAAAAAAGTTTATAATGGTTATAACATACGATTTATGTGAGCTCTACTCTGAATAACTACAAGAAGAAAGCTATGTTTATTTTAAAACTAAGTCTAAAAGACGACTCACCGTCTTAAATAGATCTTAGTTAATAGATGGCGTGCTTGGGGGCTGTTCGAAAACCACTTTACCGTCAGATTTTAAAAAATTCGAATTAACTTTTCAAAAAAATTTCAGATCAATATCTGTTACGAGATCGTAAGTTTAATTGAAAACGTATCATATCTAATCCAAAAGGACGCCGGAACTCAAATCATAAAAGACATATATATATATGTTTATACCATACATCACTCGTGGTACAGAGTATATTAAGTTTTGTACGTAAGAAAGACCCATCTTTTACTGTAACGATCGATTCGGAACCTTTTTTTGAGTTCATTTAAGCGTATCTGTCCGTCTGTCCTTCTATTTGTAAGTTCAACTTACAGGTCGCAATTTTGGAGACACCTTGATGAAATTTGTTAGAATTATGTACTTTGATCCAAGGACGAATTTCATTGAAAATAGTTTGGATCGATCAATTTTTTCGATCACTCCCCATGTAAAGCCTTTTGTTGAAAAGTCGTTAAATGAAAAAACATTGCAGTTTTCATGATTTCCTGACATACGACGCTTAGTAATCGATCGAGTATCGATATCTTAAATTGAAGTGAAAAATTTTTTGAACCTTCTCTCATGTAACCCTTCGTAAGAAAAATGAATCTTTATATCTTTATATGTAAATTGGAATATAATCCAACCGTACCGCATTTGAACCAAGAAAGTCAATTGTTTAGATACCACCGCATACCAAGATTTCCATGAAGTGTAAACTCATACATTTACGAAAATTCAAATGCTCAAAAAACTCTTGCAATGAAAAAGAACTTTATTAAAGCTTTTGCTACCTGTCTTGAAGTGGACTAAATTTGGATCACATGGATTTATTATAGGATAGGCTTGACTTCTTACGAGTAGAAAGCCTTTCATCAAAATGCTTAATTAAAATAATCCTAATCTTAAGAAAATTGATTGTAAATAAAAGAATCTTGAAGTGAAAAAGTGGAAATGTATTTCTCTTAGAAAAACCACGATCTAGCGACACGAACCGTATCCGAGAAAAGCGAATTTCGTAACAGGTGGTGTCAGAAGTGAGATCGTGGAAACCAAGAGAAATGGTGAAATTAGAAGAACTCAAAGTGGATCAACTCAAACAGGAGCTGGGAAAAAGAAATCTTCGTACAATCGGTAACAAGGCTGAATTAAAACAAAGATTGATCGAACATCTAGAAAAAGAAGGAGAGGACCTGTCCATACTTGAATTCGAATATAATATCGAGGGAAGGGAGCAAACCGACAACTTGGAAGGAACAGGAAATACAGCTCACCGGACAGCAGCAAAAAAGCACACCGAAGAAAAAGGCAAAGATGGTACAATTATATCAAACGCCGTTGTTATGCAGTTTATGCAATAAATGCAACAACAAATGCAACAAGGTCAACAGCAAGTCCAACGGCGAATACAATCAGGACAACAAGAAATTTAATCAAAAATTGACGGGACGACGGAAAAGATCGGAAAACTTGAGGAAAATCATCCTCCTCATCCTGCAAACACATACAGACAAAGTGTACCAGCAATTCGAAAGCAAAGTTAATGTGCTAGAAGGGAAAATTGATAATGCGCTAGGCCAGTTGGATGCCAGAATGAATGTCCAGGAAGAAGATGCAGACGCCTTGAGAAGTGAAATAAAAGCCTTAAAAAAAGAAACGGCTACAAACTAACGAAGTAACCAGCACCTCTATCAAAGTAAAAACACCTCTATTCGACAGTACCACTAACTTCAACGCATTCAAGTTGCAATTCGGTGTTGTTGCAAAAAAAATACGTGGGATGAAGACGATAAAGCGGACGCCTTAATAACCTCATTAAGAGGAGCAGCAGCGGAAATTATTCAGATAATCCTGGAAGGGAGCGGAATTCGCTGCAATTAAGGATGCATTGGAAAGAAAATATTGTAGCAGAAATGCGAAGAAACTAAGCCACCTGAAGTTGTCTTCGCGCTGCCAGAAATTGAACGCAAGGATCCAAGATTACGTTACCGAAATCGAAATCCTGGCCAATGTCGCATACATCGGTTTGCCCGACAACGTGCTGCAGAGGTTAAAAATCGACGCCTTTGTTAAAGGTCTTCGTGACGCGAAGCTTAAAAAAGTTGTATGGACGTCACCTAAAATGACGTGTACCGAAACGCTTGGCTTCGCGCTTACACAGGATGCAGCTAGTCAGCTGTGGACGTCAAACATGAAGGTGAGACGCACGGAAGTCAGCAGTGAGAACGATATCTCGGATGCCGGTTTTAAAACCACGCGAGGGCAATGTCTGCAAAAAACCTGGTCATTTTGCACGGGAATGCCGATTAAAGCACAAAAGAACGCACTCCACACTACCTACACGGAATATTAGCGAAGGTGCGGGCGAAATATCCAACGAACAGGCGTTAAACTAAAAAGAGTCAGCACAACGGGGCAACGGCTGACTCCGAATTTTGCTAGCCCTAGGGTCGGTATTACTCAATCAAGTAGTAGAGAAGTAACAACAGCCTAACAATCGATGGGAAGATGTAGGTTTGTAACTACAGCATCACTTTATTCAATTATCAACAGTACAATAGTTAAAGAAAAATTCGACCCGTTAGTTGGAGCATGGTTTCGGACAGCAACAGGTGAGGAGGCTGCTATTAAGGGTAAAGCTGGTAGCAGATATAATGGACGAGGTAACATTGGGGATGGATTTTATGGCAAAGCTGAAGTACCAAAAACATGCTCAAAGATATCCCAAGAGGCTCAAATTTTCGTAAAAGTATGGACTAGCAATCTAGATGAGTAGCAGAAGAAATACGCCAAAAAGTTTTTGCTGGAAAATTGGTCCATCTTTGCCAGCATTACAAATTCGGGTGGCCGTACTAATGTTGCGAAACATACAATCAACGCTACAGGGGCTGATCCGATTCGAAAACGGCCTAGAAGAATTCCACTAGCAAAAAGAGGAGAAGTTGCGGACTTGATCAAAGATATGGAAGAGGGGAAAGTTATTGAACCAACAAATAGTCCTTGGTGTTCCCCAGTACTTCTTGTTAAAAAAAAAGATGGGTCTACTAGATTTTGTGTGGGTTATAGGAAACTGAATGAAGTGACCAAGAAGGATAGCTACCCTTTGGCTAGGATCGATGATACCTTAGACGCATTATCAGGTTTGCAATGGATTTTAATCTTAGATATGAAGTGCGGGCACTAGCTGGTGAAGGTCGCCGAGTATGCCAAGGAAAAGGCAGGTTACCGTAATGCTGTTTGCCCCAGGTTTGCTATGGTTGCTAGTGGACGGCATGACTTTACAAAGGAAAATCAATCCTCCCTATGGGGGGAGTGTCAAGTGCACGTGTTTACTCAGTTGAAAGAGTTGTTAGGCGCGACACCCATTTTAACTTATCCAGTACCAGGAGAAAAATTTATACTGGATACCGATGCAAGCGCAGAAGTCTTAGGCAGTGTGCTCTCCCAGGAGATTGATGGTTGCGAAAAGGTAATAGCATACTACAGTAAGCGCCTATCCACATCTGGGAGGAGTTATTGTGTTACGCGACGAGAACTACTGGCAATAACGCAATCTGTCAAGCACTTCCACAAATATCTGTATGGGTAACAATTCCTATGTCCCTAAGGAGAGAACATCCTGCTCTGCGACGGTTACTCAACTTCAAACCAGAACAGACAATTGGCCACGTGGATTGGAAGACTGCAAACTTACCAATTCTCGATTTCCCATAGGAACATTTCTGCGATTTCTCGCAGAGCCGCCTCGTTGAAGATGGATGCTTTTGGTGCGTATGGCATAGAGAGGATGCTCTGTGGATTAAGAAATTACAAGCGAGAACTTGGGAAATTATAAGGGACTACCGCAACGAAGAAAGCGGAGGACATCTCGGCATCACAAAAACTGTGGAAAAGAGAAAGGAAAATTTCTGTTGGGTAGGTATCAAGGATTCCGTGGCTGCATGAATTCGCAGCTGCGATCAGTATATTAAATCGAAAAGAGCCGCGAGGACACTTGCAGCAGTAAAACGTGGGCGAATCTTTCGAAAGGATCGCAATGGATATTGCTGGGCCATTTCCAGCCAGCAGTGTAGGAAATAAATATGGACTGGTAGTCGTTGATTACTTCAGTAAATGGTCAGAAGTATACCTCATAGCTAACCAAGAAGCAAAGACAATAGCCAAAGTATTCGCCAATAATTGGGTTACGCGGTTTGCAGCCCCCATCGAGCTGCAATCCGACCAGGATAGAAACTTCGAATCTTTGCTCTTTCAAAAGGTTTGCCAAATGTTTGGCATTAATAAAACTACTCACAAATACCAGTCTTTTTGATGGCGTACAGGTCAGCAATGCATAACATGACTGCTCTTCCCCCGGCGAAGATTTGGTTCGGGTCTAACCTGAGACTACCTGCAGACTTGAAATTCGTAACGCTCCCTTATGTCCAAAGGATCGAGACCAAATATGTTGCCAGAACGAGGGTGATATGGGATAACATGCACCGGCAGGTTCGAAATAGAACGCAAATCGTAAGTGACAGGATGAAAGCAAGATACGATCTGAAAGCTAACGCCAAAGGAGGAGGAAGGTGAGGAAGGAGATTTAGTGTTATTGTACAATCCTTTATGCAAAAAAGGTACATCACCAAAACTGCGATGTAAGTGGGAAGGTCCGTAAAAAATCATCACAAGCATACATGATGTGGTCTATCGAATCCCGGGATTTGAGTAATCACTATGCAAGTAGCCTTTCCACTAATACACGATTGCTTTGGAAAATGTTTGTTTTTCCAAGTATTTGCCCTCTCAGAATAGATTGTGTTTTGCTCACTATTATTATAGTGTACACCGCTCGCGGTACAAGAGTATATTAAGTTCGTGTCGATGTATGTAGCACCCAGAAAGACTTGAGGTAGACCCGCCTTTTATTATAACGAACGATTCTTAGAAAATCATTCTAAGCTTGCCTGTCTGTCTTATTTTTTTGTACCCGACCTGCAGGCTGCAATTTTTGAAAAAACGTGTTTTGGCCTAACGACGAATACTATTGAAAACAGTCCCGGCTGGGTCACTTTCTTAACCACTTCCTATTTTGTTAAGTCGAAACTGTAGGTGCGCTATACTCGTTTTACTTCTTATTATTATGTTGATATTTACAACACCTGTCTGTCTGTCTGATAACTTGACATGCATTTTTCGATATAATTTTATGAAAGTTCAGTATACTAACATATTTCGGATTGAATACCGTTCTAATTGAATTCTGCCATATGACATCCAATTTCCAAAAAAAAGACATATGAAACAAATTTAGCATATTTAACATTTTGTGGGAAACCCGCTAAAAAAGAGCACTTTGTTATAGCATATGAATCTTTCAAACCAGCTTCCATACTTCTTACGAAATATAAGACTAGATTTTATGATGAAAATTGGTCCAAGATGGTCATTTGATGTATGAATTTATTGTGGTAAGTGTACATTTCGGATGACCCGGATGAAGAGTTGTCGTAGAAGAAGTTATTTAGAGTCTCTATTACTATTATTATTATTATTATTATTTTTCCAAAGCATTTAGTCCATCCATAGTTAACTTTTAATGTATTTCATTTTAATTTAAGTTATGGGCCTGGTACAAATGAATATGACAGATCGATTTAAAGTTTCATCTGTCTGTTTATATGAATGAAGAAATTTTGAAACATTGTATGATATGTAGCTCCTTTATAGCTTTAAAGAAAGTTTTCTTAAAGATGGAAGTAATTTTTCTCCGGTTACATGCGAACGGTATTAAAAGTTTTCAAGCTTTTGTATCGCAACCCATTTCAAAAACCATATTTGAAATTAGTGCGCGATGTTACTTTTCTATCCCAATAAAAACCCTATACAATAGATAAGGAAATCTAACCTCAACAACCGTTTATGCATGGAGCGACCTCAATCTTCAAAGAAAAACAAATAAAATTGCAGGCAAATAAGTGAAAAACAAGTGAAAAAGATTATAGTCGGGCAAGGGCGACCAAATAAAAATCCTCCTCTACCTCGTCTAGTACAATTCTTTATTTATTTTCATGATAAAATACCAAAAATTGTCCTATTTCCTTTAAAAAGCATTGGAGCCCTTATCGGGGATCAGGTGTGCAATGTAGGCCTACGTGGTCGAAACCGTGGTACATTTCATTTTAATGTCAAATTACTATCATAGAATAATTTTCGCTATGAATTATTAACAATTGGAACTCTTTACTATATAAAGGATTACTTTTTGCATGTACGGTTACATGGGGGAGGAGTTCGAAAAATTTCCAAATTTTTCAAACAAATTTATACTGGTGTTATATCATTACTCGGGGCTTTTTATCAAGAAATTTCAAAAATTGCACATTTTTTTTACAATATGGCGTTATATGGACGATGATTATAAAATTGGGCCGATTCAATTTGTTTTCATTTGTTTTTATAGGTTGAATATATAAAAATACACGGACATCAGACGGACAGGCAAAAGCAAATCGATTCCGATAATAAAGGGAGACTTTATCTTGAATTCTTCTAGTCGCTGCTTACATCCTCACAAACTAAAACATGTACGATATAAAAACGAATAAAGGATCACTAAAACATTGAGTTTGAAGTTTAATTTTCAATAAAAGCGACTTTTTATTATTATCCAATAATTGATAACATCGTTGCGTTACTGAAAAAATATTCATATGTGCTTGCAGCTTATGCAACATTATTTTGTTTATTCCTTAAAAATTTTATTCGAAAAGTGTTAACTTCACTGGTGGAGAATATTATTGATAACGTATGTAATACAATTTGCTGTTGTATAAAGTTTTTCTTTTTCTTTTTCTTTTTACATTAACCAAAAACCTAAAGCAAGACGTCACGTCCTATAACGTTGAATAGATTTTTATTTTTCTTTTAAACAATGACTATACAAGTCCATTGAAAAGGTAATATGTTGTGTCGTTTCCAAAGTTGCTGCACATGGAGAGGTTGCCAGTAACACTAGATCGCCAGGCATTGGGTCCATACCAATTTTGCCTGAAACGAGCTAATTTGTCTCAAATAACAAGATTGAAAATTGAACGAAAAAGTAAAATTTTATTTTAAAGTAACTTTGTTCGAAACAGTTTTTACACAGACATACATATTAAATCCGTTTTTAGAATACATTTTTCTAAACCATTTGCGCTATATAGCATACTAAGTTTGTGCGGACATATGTAACATCCAGTAAGACTTAAGATAAACCTATTTTTTATTATACCGATCGATTCAAAAAGTGATACTGCTTGCTTGTCTGTCTGTCTGTTGACTGTTCATGTACTTTTGTGTGCAACCGACAAGTCACAATTTTTGAGATATTTTTATAAAATTTGGTATTTTGCCTCAAAGACGGACGTTATTGAAAAATCGTTCAGATCGGTCCAATTTCCCCATCGTAACGCCTTATTTTGGGACAAGTTGCAATTTTCAAAACTTTTCCACAAAATTCGCTGAGTAATGGCACTTCGAATTTCCAAATTGGCACGAAAAATTTAGTTCGGTTGGGGCAATTTTTTTGAACTTTCTCTCCTATAACTAAATCTTTAGATGATGAAAACGCCTTATTTTCAATATTTCAAGCTGAAAATTGGTTGATAATGATAAACTTGCATAGAAATCAAGCGTATCGAATTTGGGCCACGTAGGTGTATTTTTTGGATACCACAGCATATAAGAATTCTCATGATACCCACACCTTTGTATGCCAAAGAGAGCTAATTGTTAATTTTTGATGATAAAAATTTGTTCATAACAGCCGTTTGGAATAAGAATTAAGTGGACCGAATGTGAACCACATGGGTTTTAAGATTTCTTATGTGTAGTAAGATTTTTAGAAAAAGGTTTAATCCTTTATATTTTATGATGACAATCCGTCTTTTAAAAAAATTATATTGGGAATCGAATCGTAATTGAGTCAAAATGACTTGGGCCGGCAATCTAGGGGTTATTTTGGTCCATTAGGCTATTATTTCAAAACCATGTGACGATCTCTTACTCTTTAATTTGCTTTCGGTCGGACGATTTAATTATGCTTACATGAATCATGTTTATTATCTGGAACTAATTGTTTGCACAATTGTTTAGGTTATAGAACTGCTTTACCGTTCGATATAGATCGGGTATTAGTTGTTTGATTAATAAGAAATCAAATCAATGTTATTAATTATTAAGTATTTATCGTAACAGATGTCTTATATATTGAAGTATTTACTCAGTGGACAATTTCACTTCCAGTTGGTAGTCTTTTTATGTCAAGTGTCTGTTCAGGAGTTCTTTTCTTGTCTAATACTTAATACAATTTAATTCATACACCGATCAATAAATAACTTGGCTTCATTTAACTCTCAATCAATCATGGGAGAAAGGGATAGAGAGCGTTTGCTTCAACTTTTTGAAAGCAAGTAATTAATGTAGTATGCAGACGTATAGCATTTAAATGCAGCGTTGAGAACGTGAATGGAAAAGTTTACCTTTACATATAGATTTCAACGTATAACGGCGTTCCGCAAAAACAGGATACTATTCAACTTAATCACATACATAATGAAAGTATAGACCCGAATGTATTTGTATGTCAGTAATCTTTGGATCAACGTATTGTAACGACTAGCGTAACTAGTTCATCAAACTACTTGTCCCTCAAAGTATCAAAAGTAATCTAATGGCTATCAATGTGAAAGCAATATTTTTTGCAAACTCGCAATTTGCTTGAGCTCCGCACAGTGTATCTCCGCTGCGTGGCGCTATATATCCTTACTACGGTTTCTATACAGCCTACCACTAATATGTATATATACATATATACATATATTTTTGATTAACAAAATATTTTTGCCAATTTCCGGCGACCTAAAATTGTCCACATATGACCTTAAGTCAATTTCGCAGGTACGAAAGTGGATGAGCTTCGTTTCAAAAATGATGACACTTTCACAAGCAGATGCTAAGAGAATGCAACAATTTCGAATGATTATTCGAATATTTTCTTAATATAATTTTCATGAAAAATTTTACGACTACAATGCGCAAATTATATAGCGATTTGAAAGATTAAAGTCTTTTTAATGTTTATGATTTAATGATTTGCAATTATCGAATAATTCTGTTAATCAATCGGGCAAAAGGCCGGGCGAACATAGATTTCTTACTTGTCTTCAGAACGAATTGCATTACGTATAACGTATAATATTGTATAAGCAAATTTAAATTTTAGTTCAATTTTAAGGACAAGTTAAATAAAAAAAAGTAAATTAATATACAAAAATTTTGCAAATATAACAGTAATTTAAAATAACAACAACAACAACAACAACAACAACAAAACACAATACGCTCTAGACAAATTAAAACACAACCAAATTATAATTTAACGTAATTTAAGATAAAATCATACATACATATAAAAAATAAAAAAAAAAAAAAAAAAAAAAAAAACAAACACACATTTGCAAATTATTTAAATAGAGAAGTTGTAACTCAGCTAAATAGTTAAAAAAAAGAAAAATTGAATTTAAAATTAAGAAATTGTAAAAAATAACAATTATTTAGTACTGCTCCCCACTGCTCCCTTTGCTCTCTCCTCCAGCTCCATGCGCTCCTGCCACTTTCTTTCCGTACATGTCGTTCTGTCATAGGCAACGTATGTTTTTGTAAAATGCTCTCTCTCTCTCTCTCTCACTCTCTCTCTCTTTTCATTCACTTTGCAAATTCTACATTCGTTACTTTTTATATTTCCCGCCAACTGTAGTGACATACTTTCAATATTTTACACCACCTGTGGTAAAGGGCGTATCACATATGTAGGGATATATGTTTGACGCTCAAAAGGACTTCAAATGGACCTACCTAGCCTTTATTGTATCTATCGATTCAGAACTATTTTTTGAATCGTTTTGAGCCTGTTTGTTTGCCTATCTGTCTGACGTCATTCCATTTGCATTTTTACGTAAAATTTGATACATTTACGTGCTTTGTCCCAAGGACAAACGTTTTCACAAATGGAATGGATCGGACGCCCATTTTCAAATTTGCTGTACAATCAGCAACAATTTTTTTGACTGTGAGCGTATTAACAACTAACGACAAATAATCATACATAGCCAACTGACTCAGAACGTTATGCTGATCGAATATTATTGTAGCTTATGGAATAACTTGTGAGTTTCTTAATAAAGGAGATACAAAATGTACTTGAGAGTTTCATCCATCGACGATGGGTATAAAAAGTAACATTTCGTCTTCTTTTTCTCATGCTTCGATTGGAAAGTTGCACAAATGTTTACTAAGGTGAATATTATTTGTTCCTAAATAGCAAGTTTTTATAGCTTAGTGTGTATTAAGTTTGTGCGAATGTATGCAAAACTCACAAGGACTTGAGGTAGACCCACCTGTAATTATAGCTATGGTGATTCTGAATCGATCCAAGCTTGTCCGCCCGTCTGTCCTTGTTGATCTCTTGTGATCAGCCTAAAGGCCGAAATTGATGAGATATTTCGATGAAATGTGGTACACTGATGTGTTTTGTCGAACCACGAATGGTATTGAATATGCTTCGCATCGGACAACTTTTCCGACCGTTCCCTATGTGAGGACTTATTTTGAATCGTCTTTATATGAATAACTATATTAAGCGAAGTAGCGTAGGCGCAAAACAGAGGATTTCTGGACAAAGGAGTAGTATTTGTGTACGTTTGACTTGTGAAAGTGCAAACATCAATGGTGGGAGAGACCATTGTAAGTATTTCGGAACTATAATGGCTTTACCAAATACAAAACGATAAGTCTGTCCCGAAGAGTTACGAATGTGTTAAGGATAATGAACCAAACTAGTCCGACAAAACTATTCAGAGAACGCCTAGAAAAAAATCTCTTCTCATCTGATTGATATAATACTGAATTAGTTTCGTTTGCAGGTTTCTTTAGCAATCTTTTCTAAATCAAGTTATTAGCGAAATCGTTTCGACCATTTCAATGGAGTGACATTTAAGGGCCAAAATCTAAATCAATATTTAAATAAGAAAAACTACAGAAAGAGTTAATTTCTCAAAGGGCTATAAGTAGTTACCCACTTTGTCAAAAAAGTATCGGGATTCGGTATTCTTTTTAAAAATCCGATTTAATCATTTTTGCGAATTTCAGTCTACGCATCATAATTATTTACCCATTCATTAGACGCACGAAATGTTTCACATATAAGTGAAAATTAAATTTTTGTAACTACTTTAAGAAATTTTTTTCGATAATTTTCTCGATAGATAAATTCATTCCATTTTAAAACCGCAACTGAAATTAAAATGTATGTATTATCTTCTTCTTCTTCTTTTATTTTTGATAATACATAAACACTTTGTACGATACATAGAAGATATCTGAAAAATGAAATAATTGAGGCGAACTATTATTGTGAATATTTTCATATACAAACTTTTATCGGTCTTGTCGAGCAATCACTGCTAATTTCGATCAAATAACGGCTTTAATCGATTGAAGTAGCTATTTATCGATTATAGCAATAAGCAAAGCTTTAAAGGTTTGAAAAGATATTGCTTTTGAAATTTCCCCCATATGTTGGCTAGGGATTTATACGACATAGACGCAATAGTTTCTGAATTGACAAAATCGTAATCGTTAGTGTGACATCTGTTCCGAAAACCTGGTAGCGATCTAGTTTGTTTTCAATATTCAATTTAATCACTAATCAAGCTCGAGCGTGCCTCTTGCTAAAAGTATTGACGGCACGGAAAAGATTTACAGTAAGCAGTAAAGTTTAAAATATGCTAATGACAACAGTAGCTGATAAGTAAAACAAAGCGTCCAAGAAGTGATGTGAAATGGAAATTTTATTCGAAATAAAAGCCAAAGGGAAAATTAAGAAAATGTCGCTCGGTAAAGCTTAAGTCTTAATAACTTTAATACGTTTCCCGAATCTGCTTGCAAGGTTCGCTATTTTAACATAAAATCAACTGCAGTCGATGTTATCCCGAAGGTACTCCTGGTTTCTACTACTACTATTACTATTATAGAAGTTTCCGAATAAAAGTTTGCTTAATAACGTCATTCAAATGGCGTACTTGCTGATGATATATTCGTTCTCGCCAAGTTTAAAACGACGGTTTTGTTATAAGTACATGTACCGTGTATTTCGCTGAATAATATAAGTGTTTCGTTTCGAAGGGATTAGTCTTTTAGGGAGACCCATAAGTAATCAATTATTTAGAAATCTAAAACAAAGTTTTTAGTAAATTCCAGCTTTTATTTCTTCATGAACGAGAATTTTCCATCTTTCCAGCATATTTTTATTCTCACTCTCATAGAAATTCAGGGTTCGTAAAGCAAAATATAACTCAATCTGCATCCTTGATAAGCTAAATTTATGGATTGATATTACGGTTTGATTTGCCGCAAGCCATTGCCTGGAACGCTTTACGTTATCCTGAAGAAATCATTTCTCGTCTTCGGTAACGATTCTGCTAAGAAACCGATCTCTATGAAAAGTGATTGGTCAATAAATGCAAACTGATTGGCATATATGCTTGTTCTTGTCTCAAATAATTGATTCCTTCTAATACATTTTCACAGAGATCATCATGTGAAAATTTGTTTTATTTTTGGCAATTCTTAGTATTTTCTTCACAGAATAAACGATTACTTGTATCGTTAGTATAATGAAATAATTTTATTTTCTTTTTTTATTATCATAATATTTTCTAAAATAAAAAGCAATTCTGCTCAAATACACTTCGGAGTGCGCGTCGAGGTGAATATTTTTTATTTATTTTCTTTAGTCAAATTCATCACTTTTTATATGTATTTCAATAAATACATATATATATATACATATATATATATATATAGGTATCAATCATTAAAAATTTAAAATTTATATAAAAATCATTATTACTATTAATTATTTATAAACATCAAAAAACATATATACGTGTGTACACACACTCACACAAACACATATTAGCGTATATATGAATGTATTCATTAATAATTAAATGAAAAAGAATTAAAACAAAAGCAAAAACAATAACAAAAAAAAACAAATTCAGTTTATTTGAAATTAAAATTCAAATTAAAATTAAAATATATTATAATAAAAGAAAAAAAGAAAAAAAGAGAAAAACATTAAACTGAAGTTTAATGAGAAACTTAAATAATGTACGTATATTGTATATTTTGAAGTGATATTAAAAGATGAAGAGGCGAAGAAATGAAGAAATAAACATACACACGATACTGAAAACATTTATTTAATTACAAAATAATAGAAGAAATACCGATAAATATTTTCAAAAGGACGTAAGAGAGGAAAAGAGAATTTTTTTTTCAAATTTTTTGTACCTTTCTTGTCCTTTTTCGATTCTCTTTTATGTGGTTAACAATTTTTTTTTTTGTCTTTGCGTCAGTTGAGATAATAGTAACAAAATAAAAACGATTTGAAATGGATGGAGAAACAAAAGATTTAAAGGTCTAGTGGTTCGGTTGAACAACGATGACAATTTTCGGGCAAATGTTTTGCGCTTAGAAGTCTCTTAAGGGGAATATTTTTTTTTTTTTGTTTTGAAGGGTTTAGAGCACAATTTCATGCAACGGATAGTGCTTGCGATGTTCAATTTTCCTATTTTCAAATCATTTTCGAATGGTAGGGAAATGTTTCAAATTTTTGATGCTTTTCTCACAATTTCAAATCCGATCTCGTATTCAATATTCATTGCGTTTTTTGTCTTTAGCGTGAAAATCGGCGCTTGTGAACCGGTAAAAATCGTGGCCTATCTGGTGACACAGAGGGAGTGTGCTTACTTATGAACAGCAGTTTCCCGTTAAACTAGAATACTGAAATAATTCGAAATAATGCTCGCTAAGACGGATTGATTGAAGCCTTAAGAGCTTATGCTGCATTTTTTTAAAAATCATTTGTTACGTTACACTTCCGACGGTCACTAATCGGGAAGCCATCATTCGGAAATTGATTTTTGCTTTTGTTAGCATATATTGTCGAACATATGCATCCCACTCAACGCCTTACTCGTCTGAAATGGATTAAGCATCATTTCCTCTTTTATTCGCTCACACAGTACTTTGGAGCTTTTTGGAGCGTAAATTAGGAATTAGGAATAGATGTCATCAGATTCTTCACCAGCTGATAGCTCAGATTTTGAGGTCGTCCTTCTTTCGCTTCATGTCTTTTGTTTTTTTTTTTTATATTAAAATAATTGTAATGCAACATGTAAAGGCCTTGAAACGAAACATACACAAGCATTTTCAAGCTTTTTTCAAACAACTTCATAAAACAAACTCTCTGTATTTATCACGAGCATTATTGCAACCATTGTGAAAACCTGCTCAAAATTGTAAAACCTGTGGAAAGTTGTATTTATTGCAAAATTGTGTTCTAATTGCTAAATGAGTTAATTCGTACGGAAGAGTTTAAAGTCGTAGTGAGCGAAGATTTTCGAGAAAGTTTAAAATCAATGTTTAAGAAAACTGAAAGATTTTATGTCGGATTTTATATATTGTTCTCAATCGGACAGAGCCAGTTTTTGCTTTTTCTCCGACGGTGTTAGTGTGTAAAAACTGGCAAAGCTTGGTGGTCTGGGTATAAGTATACAATCCGGCATTCCGGAGAGGGAACATATAGTTGAAGTATTGAAAAAGTGCTCAAAAAATTGGATTTTTTAAAGCAGGCTGCACCAGTCGATAATCACATCACTTACACTTCCTACATCCATCCAAAGTTAGAGTAGAGAGTAGAGTATGTTTATACACATACATGTAAGCACATAAGCTTCCATCGAACACGTACGATGGAGGATCCAGATCTTTATGGACGATTAAAATGTGTCCAAACCTCCAAAAACTTTCAAACAGAGTTCAACAGAGTTTTGGTGGACTTATACATAAATATTTCCATGGCATCTATCCGCACATAGTTATCATTCACTTGTCCCGCACAATATGTTACCGGCTGAACATTTTGTAACCACGCCAGCCAGCTTCTGAATAACGCACCTGTCGAGGCCATCTTAACCATTCCTGAGCATCTTACCTTCAGATCGATCATACACAAACATCAGTCTCTTCTTCCTCTTTCTATTTTAGTTGTAAATATTCGTAATTATCATTCTGTTTGCACCTATAAAGGACATCCGCTACCTGTTTGGTCATCTAAAAGCCAAAAGAAGAAAGAATGATCTCAACCTATTCGTGCAAATAACTCAACTAAGCAATTGAAGACATAAAAAGTACACGCCGTGCTGTTAACTCGTTATTTTGATACCTAAAAGATTGAATGCCTTTCATTAAGGATAGTCTCGATTGACGAGGATTTAAACTCATATTGTCAAATATATATTTTTTTTTTTCGACATTTTGGAAACAAAAAATCCTAAATACAATTCGTAAATAGATCGTAGATCAAGATTTGAGGAAGAAGATTTTTCGAAAGCATTTATTTTTAAACAGATTTCATTTTCAATAAAATGCCGGCCAGCGTGTATTCCAACCATGCGCCTGGTTTGTATATCTTCAAGAAAAGCTCTAGTTTATACCGTTCAATCGCTGGACGACATCTAAACAATATATGCCAAATCAAAATATTTTTGTGGATTCCAAATCCGATACTTTGCAAATTTGATTAATGTATAGGGGAATTAAGAAGACGCGAACCGGGTAGTATGCTGCGAAATGCTTCAATTTCGTTCATATTTTTACCATGTTATGTTATTTAGTAAATTGTTTATATATATATACGTATATATATATATATATTATTATATTATATTATATATATATATATATATATATATATATATATATATTATATATATATATATATATATTTTCATATTTATGAAAATTTCGTTACAAAAATATCATCGTTACTGCAGTATTTAATGCTTGACAACGTCTACCATTGAAAGTTGTTTCTATATCCACCAATAAAGTGCTGACATCTATTAGTTTTCCCGTTCCGTTTGTAACATCCAGCAATATTGACTCTCCTTTCTCTTTCTCTTTCTCTTTCGCTTTTTCTTTATCTTATCTCAAATTTCGAATTTCGATCGAATTCAAAAATACTTATGATCCGACCTTAGGACAGCATGATAGCATGAGAACAGCGTCTCAGAAGACCGAAAATCTTCATATATCTCGTATATATATGCAAACCAGTTTCAAGAAAAACGTGGACTTAAAATCTCGAAAAAATTCGTTTTCAAATTTGACTTCAATTGGCTACCAATGAGCATAAACGAGTGTACCTAAGACGTGTACCGAAACGAAGACAGCAATGCTTGCTTGCTTGTTGTGTAATCAATATGTTTTATATGGTAAATTAATAAAGCAGTTGGCGTTGTGAACACCCTTAATGTATGGCAGGCACATAATAGTTTTCACTGTAGTTATAGTGACGTTATGACTATTTATCAAATTTTTTCTGATATCTTTGGAAGTAAGACGTCGAGGTGTGAAAAAAACGAAAAATCTATTTCTTATAATTATTGATTATTATATTTACTTGGAAAACTAAAGAATTCATATCGAAAATGTTACCGAACATGCGGACAAGACGTATTACTGGTCTCCATTTGACCGGCACTAGTGCATGTCCCATCTCCAAAATACCGCCCAAATATAGTAACGACGATTGGGATTATAATAACAAAATTAAGTTTCGCATTACGTGCGATCAGGAGCGTCTCGCTGAGCGCATAGTAGAGTAAGTTTGCCGTTCTCTTTTCCTTTTTAAATACCTTAAGTGGTACGCACAAGCACATACGCGTTTAATCTTTTAAGGGATTCACGCCGTGTTGTCGACGATGTTAACGACACTACCCGTAACTGGCAACGTGAAGTGGAGCATCATTTACGCGAACGAGCCAGTGAGATTCGTTTTCTATGCGATGAATTGAATAAACAAAAGAAAACTGCTTTGCTGGAGGATGAGGCTCTCACTACTTATCGTAATCGTATTCTAAATGCCATCGGATTCCTGAAGGAAAAATCTTTGAATATTTGCCAACGTTGTTTGGTGCTTCGCGAGGGCCGTTTAGCAGTGGATTTGTGCGAAGATGACGTTGATCGTAATTTGCGGCGCGAGCTCAAAGTAATCAAAGGTTGTCAATGCTTGATGGATAAAGCTCTAAAGGAGACCAACGAGCAGATGCGCAAGTTACGGGCAGCCATGTATTTGCTTGATAAAGATTTGGCTCAGAAGGACAAGTCCTTGCTTATCGATGAAAAAAATTTAAAATTGCGCGATAGTCAACATGATTTGGGCAATAGCGATAATGCTAGTCAACCCTGGTAAATTAATATGATGTATATGTATATGTGATTTATGCGAATTAAAACATTTACCGCCATTTTCACTTTTTTAGTCTATACACTTTAGGTGAATGGCAGCAAAAAACTTATCTTAATATAGAAAGCAACGCTAAAGAACTTAATTCGGCCTCTCAGTTGAGAGCATATATTGATTTGATTCTATGCCAAGTATGCGAAGATATGCAAAACCAAACTGATCGCACCAATGAAGCTTTCGATCGCCGCATTACCGAAGTGAAGCACATAAAGAAATGTTTAGAAAACAAGCATAACGATACCATGAATCATATTATAGAAGTTCAGCGTAATATTCAACTTCTTGAGGCTGAAATGTCTGATAAAAATCGAGCTCATCAACTTTGTTTGACACGCCTTAGTAATCGTGCTGCTCGTCCCGGACTCGAGATGACTTGTGACGAGGTCCAGCAATCTCTATATAATGAACTGGATGCTCTGAAAGCATCAATATGCAGATTGCAGCAAAAGATTCGAGAGAACAAGGCCTCGTTGCGCTATCTAATGCACGTACAAGTCATGCAAGAGGAAGAGATTAACATTAAAAACAATTCGATTAAAATCGATGAAGTCGAATGCGTGACTCTACGTCAATGCTTAAAATATCAATCATTTTAAATTTTATTCGCATCAATCAAATCATGGATAATAAATTTCAAGTTCAAATCCAACATCCCAAAATTATATAAAGGGCGGTGTGCTTTGATTAAATCATGAAATATTAGTTTTATTTAAATAATCCAAGTAATAAACTTTATCAGCAAAAAAAAAAAAAAAAACAAAACAAAAAAACGTTATTTCAAAACCATGTAAACCATGCCCTTTATTGAGAACGAAAAGGAGGAGAAAAATTGCCGACGCTGGGGCAATTTTTTGCTATGTAAGTATTGAAGAGAAAGGAGAAACATGGGCTTAGTATAGAGTGTTTTGCAAGCATTCGCCCATGAACTTCCACAGTTATCGAAAATCATTTTGAAGAAACTTCCAGCTCTGGACGAAAGCAGATTACCGCTGTTTAGAAGATTTATGTAGCGTGTAATCCTCGAGTAACCATAGTTTAAGAATTTCCTCTCTTTTCTTAGAATACTCGTAACTTTTTCTTTTGTATGATCAACAGTCTGCGGGTATGCTTATAATCATTCAAAAAGTTATTTATGAAATGAATTTTATTTTTTATTAAGTGGAATGATTTAAAAGAACACTCGCATGAATGCCTTCTTATTATTTCGTATATAAAAGTGAATTGAATCGACAAAAGGGACAAATGGGCAGTAATTTCTGCATTGTTTCCCGTATGCTATATACTCGATATTAATGATTGAATTAATGCAAGCATGCGTGACTTATGAAACAATAATAAGAAGACAAACAAGACAAAGGAGCGAATATTTCATTAACGCTTACACTGATGTGAATTGTGTTAGTGTAAATGTAAATCGAAGAAGTGAACGCTTTGTCGCCTATTCTTGGGACAAATGCTGCTTTGCGTCATTTCGAAAAGCAGTTCGCTATCTCTCTCTCTCTCTCTAGTCTCTTAGATTTTATTTCTCTGGCTAAAATAATAATAATAATAATAATAATAATAAGAAGAAGAAGAAGTAGAAGAATGGGAATATAAAAGAATATTCAATAAATTAATCGCATTGAAATCATGATATGGATAGCTTAGCGATAGTATATAGATAGGATATGTATATCATCAGGTGACTATTTTTGTGCACAAACCTATAGGGACATACATGCCAAAGTAAGTGAACAGGTAAGGAACACCTACGTTTTTCTCTAGTGCCTCTAATACATCCGGTAGAGTTGAGATTATAAACCTCTGTTATAAAGAATTCAGTAGCACAGGCAGGCATTCGTAGAATTCGAGTTAAGTGAAATGGCGCATGATGGAAGATCTACAATATATATAAAAACTTCAATTATCCCTATTGAGTACACACAATATTATGAATGTGTGTATACACAGCATTTGTTCACAGCGAAGATACGTTAACAGGAAAAGGAATCGTAAGGAGTTTGCTTCGTTACAGCACCTAAATTTAATGTCTCAATTAACTCTTAGGGTACATCGGAGCAACGTTCTAAATATTTTTTTTAATATTCCCTAGGTTTGATATCGCAATGCATTTAAATTCGCAAAGCCATCACAGACTGTTTGTGTCTTTTTTTATTTTATTCTTTGCACGAAAGCGAAAATTGCAACGCTTTGTCTGCTGCCCTTTAAATAGCATATAGACATTTGGTGTCCGACATTAACTAGCGACAAGTTCCGGGACTTTTTTCTCATTATAGGATATACGTTGCAGAATGTATATGCAGATGTGTGTGCTTAAATTGTAAATAAAAATAAATCATAGCATTTCCTTTAGTTGAAAGATGAGAAATCGAAGTGACGTGCATATTAATTATATGTATGTATGTATGTATGTATATACGGATACGCATAAGCAATCGGTTGTTCCTACATTCGAAACGACTACATTTATTTTTATCTTTTTATTATTTAGACAAATACGTAATCAATTACACACAAATTGTTTTATGCGTATCGTGAATACTAAAAACATCTTTCATAAGTTTAAGAGACGCAAAAAAAGTAAGAAGAAACGGGCATTTGATAAGGCATACGTACATACATAAATTTGTATATATATATATATATATATATATATGTATATATATATTTATTATTACATA
>KK502478.1:216847-231978 GCA_000688735.1 Glossina austeni | reverse complement strand
ATTTTTATCTTTTTATTATTTAGACAAATACGTAATCAATTACACACAAATTGTTTTATGCGTATCGTGAATACTAAAAACATCTTTCATAAGTTTAAGAGACGCAAAAAAAGTAAGAAGAAACGGGCATTTGATAAGGCATACGTACATACATAAATTTGTATATATATATATATATATATATATATGGATACATATATATATTGGGTGTGTGGTTTTGTTGATCAATGAAAAATAGAAAATTTCATGAGATATGCAAAATGCGTAGCTCCTCACTTGGTATACTATGCGCAAGCATTGTCTTCTTTCCGAAGCAAGGTAGCCGTGCCGTTGATGAAGTGGATGCTTCGCGAAATGAATGCCACGATATTTTGTGACTGACGGCTTTTAAAATAATATTTATACGTTTCTCAGTGCCAGTAGTAATTCGATGCCGGAAAGACTTTTTCAAGCTGCTAAACCGGAATCTTGGAAGTGCCTCCTCAATTTTACATCCGCCAGTTAGTCAATTGCTTCGGCATTTTCTTTCGTTTGGAATTTTTCAAGTCACATGTACCCGTTTGAAAATATCTTCGGTTTAACGGCTTCGAAAGTTGATCTTGCGCATCATCTTTATTTAATAATGTCTCGCTATGTTTAAGATTCCAAACAATTCTGCCTTCACGACCAGCTCTGCTCTGCAGCTATCAAATGTGAAATGCCTTAAAAACGTTGTTTTTTTTTTTCCCCATTAGGCCATAAAATTGGCGATTTAAAAAGAAGGAAAAAAATATATCTCTTTTCTAATCTCGGCCATGAGATGAGTTGGCCTTTTGATGAGGAACGTTGTCTGCGCCTAGTTTACAGCAATTTTCCAAAAGTAGTTTCCGACGATGCATGTTCGCTGTAAGATCCTTCAAGCTAAACTTCAGTTTCATTGTTTTTTTCCAAGTGCACAGAAGCACAGAAGCATCGCTTCTCGCAACTACTGTTTATTTGGCACCAAAGTTGACATTTTCATTGTTAGACGTGGTGACATACGGACATAGGTATGAAAAAATACAAGCTTAGACATGCATGTCCCCTATAGGCATTATTGGTGTTACGTATATACGAAAGCCACTTCCTTAGCTATGCACCTAATATTAACATAAAAGAATGCTTTTTTTGCCAAATCGATTAACTCCATAAAAGCGAACATAGAAAAAAGGTGATAAAATTGCTTATTTACACTTTTCTTATGCCGTGCGCTTAGCGCTTGGCAATGAAAAACGGCTTTCGTATGTATTTGATGATGAATTTGTTGCTTTTTTCTTATTACGACCGATCCCTTAATGCAGTGGTTTCCAACCTGTGGGGGGCGCCGCCCTAGGGGGGGGGGGGCGATACTGTTGCAAGGGGGGCATGTAGCTGTTTCCAAAATATAATTTTCAAATACAAACCAAAAAAGTCAAATAGGTGTCAAAAAAATGAATCAGCAGTTTACGTAATCCACAATCCTCGCCGCGGATTTTTGGTGTACAAATGCTAAAACATCCAATTCACACTCTTCTTCGAATCGAAATATCTCGCTTTCGCTTTTCGAGCCGAGTACCGGTGGGTTGTGGAATCAAAAGACACGCTTCAGTAAACAGAAGCATCTGATTGTTTCGGCTTTTTTTTTTGTTTTTTAAAGGGGGGCGCACTAATTTTCTTTTTAAAAAGGGGGGCGCCGGTACAAAAAGGTTGAAAGCAACTGCCTTAATGGATGCGTACATTACGGTGACGGTCAGAAAGAAGCAGCGAAACGGGAGTGACAACAGTCTAGTAGGCGTGTGTCCCATCAGCAAATGTCGAGCATTTACTTACTAAATTTTTCTTACGCTTCACATTAGAGTACGAATTGACTTTCGAAACAAATTATTTATTAGCCAATGGCTCATATAATTTGGCCATTCAAGGTTACTAATACCTATTATTAGAAAAATTTGTTAGGAGTCAGATAAGAGTTTTGAAAGTGAAATTAAAAAAAAAAAAAAAAAAAATTTAAAAAGCGTAGTTAATCGATTTGATAATTGAAGCATTCATATATAAAGTATAAATGTATGTATACGAATATGCATCAACTTAAACGTATATTATCCTTAATAATTTCTCATACAACATAGTTTAGATTGCTTATGATTGATTGGTAATTGGTTTTACAACTCAATCGTATTTGAATGTAAATGTCAATCCGTTTATATGCTTTACGCATACATATGTTATGAAGACTTTTTTCCTCTGCGTCATTATCAACACGTAAGAAATTAAATAAAGGAAAATAATAATAATGTGATTAAAGAAACAGTATGAAAAATTTATGTGAATCATTCTTTACTTCCACTTGCAATAGAATTATGTTGATATTCACATTAAGTCAAGCTGTTGTAATTGACTTCTGATTAAAAGGGTACTTAATTTTGTTGACCGTGATTATAGCAAATCAAAAACTCGTTTGTAACTATTTAGCCCATCATGTATGGGTTCCCTGTCGTTTTCAACTTGTACTTGTACGTATTATAAACGCAATAAACATTAGTGAGCGAAATGCTGATAAAATCTTTAATAACACACTCAGAATGGCGATAAGAAAAACTTTAAAAATTTTTATTTTTTAATTTTGTATTTTTAAAATTTATATATGAGAAAATGTTGTCGCTTCGTTTATGAAACACAGAGAACTTTATTTAGTAAAGGCATTTTATTAATTCTCGTAGTTTCCGAGTAGATTTCGTCATGTCCATCTGTCCTTCCACGATCGTCCTTTTGTTGATCCATCGTAAAATGTTGAGATGAACGGATCAATCATGATTCGCATATACTTGGTCGTTGCCCACACCTCTGTCGATCCATACGTTTTTTTTTCCGTTCATCTGTTCTTTTTATTGTCCCTCTAAGCATCTGGTTGTCTATTCAAGAGAAGTATTGAAAAAAACATGGTAGCTTGCCTGAACGGCGGCGGAGATCTCGCTTTTTTGTATGTTGTCCTAATATTTGAGAATAGCCTTTTCGGCAGTTTGGTGAGATGGTTGCTCTTGTACCCTAATTCATGGATAGAACTATAAAATTTCCTGATTATGAGGTTGTAATGCAATCGAATGGACTTAAAGGACGGCAAAGATTTTCGATAGGCCTCACGTTATAAGAGTTGCACCTAGCAATCAATTTGAAACCTAGGCGGGAAAAACTAACAAAGACTTTTTCAATTGATGGCTACCGATGTTGCAAAGATACACTCGTCGGAAACATAACATATTAATGTTCTTTTTGTTGCTCTCTATGTAGAATTCGCAATACAAACGCAGCTCCTTCAGCGTAAACTATGGCAAGACACAAGATATATTTCACGAAAGCGAAGCCAGTTTACAAATGCAAATTCTATATGAATTCTACATCGTTTTCCGAATTACAAATAGAGTGCGGAAAGAACACCACAATATTCCCGTAAGAATATTATTCTCCTAATGCCCTAGATCGCGGCATCCGAAGTACACCAACGCTATGAAAGAGAACAAAAAACGTGTAAGGCTACGCACAGCAAATGTATGGTCCGCAACGACTTCTCCCTTACCTTCCCCGCCGTAGCCATCAATGCATCAGACTCACCTTTTCTCTATACATAGTTGAACCACTTAGTTATACGTTCTGCGCCATTGTCGTTATTATTTGAATGGTTATCACATACACTATTCTAACTCTTTTATCCCACTCTATATAATAATTATTATCGTATGCTCGACGTGTTCCAAAACTGTTCATACATTGTTTTAAGCTCATTAATACAAGCATTTATTTATTAATTCAATTCTATGCTTAGGCTATCTACTATACTACCTGAGGCATTTTTGCTCTACGCCCAAAGCGATTTCTTCGCATCGTTACCACTTCATATATGCTTCTTAAGTTATTTATATCACACAACTGACAATTCTAAGCTTTAGATAACTGATTATTGTTACTACATACGTCTTTGGTGTATTCCTTTCCAAGTTTTCGTCCGATACCACTTTTTTGCATAGACGTATTTAGGTGAGTAATATTGGTCTTCTTTCTCTGCTCTCGTTATGGACATACGTCCAAGTGCATACACACAAACACTAGCCTGGATCATATTGGCTCGCAATTAAGCGTAGAATTACAGTCATCTATAATTGCGTGTGACGGGCTAAAGGAGAACAGAGGCGAAACACATAAAATGGTAGTACAAAAGTGGATCGTATTATGCTTTATTATGCTTCAGTAGTCAGCGAGGTAAGTACAAAAATCAGTTGGGGATTTTTATTATTATATTCTATCAGGAGTACCAGGAGCCACTAAGACAAATGGACGGCAAGTTAATTCTGTCCAGGAGGTAAATCTCGGTGACAGACATTGCTAGTCTACTACCTATAAAAGTCTTTTGGATGATATTCTGGGTAGCAAAGAGTACTAGTACTACTCGGCTCTTGAACGGATTCGGGGACATAGACTATTGCTAAAGGAAAAGCCAGGATAGCAAAGACCACCATTCTGGATTCCTGCTAGAATAGACTAGGACCTCCTTAATAAACAGCATGAAGGAAATTCTGGGTAGCAAAGATTATTCCAGTCCATCATCCTAGATGCACTTTGGGTTAGACTAGGACTTCCTTAATTTAAGGACCTGTAATGCACCACTGCTGACGCACAGGAAAAGGTTTTTTTACAAAAGAAGTAAACCGAGTAATACGCGAAATCAAATGTCTTGTTACATAAGCCCTATGACGAGTTTCATCATAATACGAGTCGTGATACCTCGTGGGAGTGCGTCTGCTATGATAATTTTTTTTCTAATACGTAAATTGCAACGGTAACCACGAGCCTCCATCAAAGAAAGATGCTGACTTTTCTAGCCTGCATCTTTGTATTACAACCGTCAGCGCCAGGTGTAAGACAAAGTTTTCGCCGAATAAAGTAGAAAGCGCATCGTCGTGAATATACTGAAAATTCCATGGTTTTATTTCTGTATATTTATAAATAGTCTTGAAACAAAACAGTTTCAGGTCCTGAATTATACTCCGCCTATGGATACCCATTTCAGTGGACAATGCAATGCTACAATGAACTGAGCACAGCTGTGCGTGGGCGTACTAGCGCTATAGTAAAGACACTTCTGTATGCTTTCGTGTTCTTTTGTTTAAATTTGTAGCTAAATTTGCTTTTGAAAAAATAAGAAATCCAAATAGAATGACGTCAGCAAACAGGAATTGTTTATCATTTATATCAGTTCACCTTGAGGATTCCTAATTTTAATTTTTACTTAATGATTCTGCGTAATTTTTTGTGTACAATGCATGTAATCTATGGTCGGAAATATATTTTTTCCTTTCATTTATCGGTTTATCTATTTATAGCCTGCACCCCTGCATTTGTGGCGCAGGAGTATATTAAGTTTGTGCGGACAATTGTAACATATGGAAAGACTTGAGATAGAACCACCGATCGATTCAGTATTATTTTGTGAATCGATCTTAGCTTGTCTGCCACAATTTTCGAGATAGTTTGAAGAAATTTGATATATTCACGTGCTTTGGCTGACGAATGCTATTGAAAATTGCTCAGATCAGTCCATTTTTTTATACACTCCTCATATAACGCATTATTTTGATAAGTCGTTAAATGAAAATATATTATAAGTTTTAGAACTGTGCGAGAAAAATCGCTCAGCCATAGTTGATTGGTGTGAAAATTTTGGATTAAATGGCGTATTTTTTGAGCCTCTTACCATATAATCGTTCCTATGGGAACTGGATCTTTATATGGTAAAAAGGCCTAATTTTCAATATTTCTTTTCTGAAAATTTCTTTATAAAAATTAATATTACCGAATTTGGACGACATAGGTCTATTTTTTGGGCCCCAAACCCAATACAAGAGTTTTAACGAAAAATAAGACTACGTATGACGAAAAGATTTGGTTTTTAAAATTTTATGATGAAATTTCGTTCTTAGTAAATCAAACATAATTAATTTGGATCACATTTATCTATTTTCTAGACCGCATCACATATAGGGGCTGTTAAAAAAGGAAATCTTTCTATGGCGACTAACACTAGTTTGTGGTTTGTTATGACGAAAGCAAGTCGAAAATAATAAAATCTTTGGCAATTAAATTAAGTTTGCGAAATTTCGACCACGTTGACGTTTGAGTATCCGTAAATATAAGCGAATTGGTTTAGGGTGTCTAAAGGTCGGCCTTGTCCGAATAAAACATTCTTACTTGTTTTCTATTATACCCTAAGAATATTTTATTGCGGATGAAATAATGTTTCGTATTTGAAATTTTCACGTTTCGCTTTGCATAAGGCGTGTTACCTATTTATTATACAAGGTTGGCTCGCCAGAATATGGCAAAGGCTCATACATAAATAATTTACTTACTTTTTTTGATTTATTTATTTATTTAGTTACACGTGAAGCTCAACTAAAATAAATTAACATTTGAATTCAATTGATTCTTAGAACTAAATCTTATATTAAATTTTATTAAAAACTAGTATAAAGTATAATATGTAAGGGGATGTAAAGAAAAGAGAAAATAAATAACACACAAACAATTAAATAACAAGTCATGTATAAGAAAATAAATAAGAAAAGAAAAAAACATGTACACAGCTAGCATAGAGGTACACCCACGCCCAGTACAGATTGAAGTTGCAAGTGCACCCCTAAGCCATTATGCCAACATGCAAAAGCTTGATAATCAATCCAGCAAACAACACCAGTTGATTTTCAAATCATAACGAGATGTTAAGATGACAAGTTTGTTTAAGTACGACAATCGTCGACAACTCGTATTCAACGAACTTGTTTTGATAGACTTGAAAAAATCCGATATTCAGATTAGATGATAGACATCGTTTAGGTTTCTGCAAACAACTTTGAAAGAGTTAAGCAGTTCATAATTATATTAGGTGTTTGCAAAAATGTTGATCACTTTTTCATTTGAAAAAGACGTTTATTGTGGAAAATTGGTACCCTACATATTAATAAAAATAGTTTAAATCATTTTCTACAAGATTTTACAATATTTTTGCCAACATGTCGATATCATGTCGAAAGAACTTACATTGCTTTGGCCACCCACTGACCAATTTTCGCACTTCTTCAACTTTGCCGATCCACGCGTCAGCCAATCCATGCTGCACCGATCTGAACAAGTGGTAATCAGGAGGCGCCCTAGCTGGTGAGTACACTGGGTGTAGCAGAACTGCCCTTTCGAACAGCAACAGCGTATCCTGGATAACCCTTGCAACAAGTGGCCAGAAAATTGCATTTTCAGAGAATTCGTGTCGCCACTTTTAACCCGTTGAACCCAAAGCCAACAATAGGAATATAATAGAGCAGCATCACAATAAGTCCCTGAAAGTATTTGCTGGGCTTCAGAAGCAGATTTCTTCAAATAAACAACAAACGTAATGGATTTGGAAGAAGAGCAATTTTAAACTCTTGGCGATTAACGTCGGCGTACGCTGTATAAATCATTAATATTAAATGGAAAACTGTTATTTTATGTAGAGGAACGTCGAAACACTCGAATTTAATCGTTTAATACCATGCAATCTCTTATTTCTTTATCATTTTTATCAGTGGAAGTCGCTGATCAAAAGTTTCTCATTAATAGAAACATGCGAGGGATATATAGAGATATTTCTTTGGGCTTAAAAAAATATCTACGATTAACAAGCAGTGAGGATTTTATCAACTGAAGGTATCTGCAATAGAAATGGTGGTTAAGGTAACTAAATCTATGCCTTGCAGCAGAATAGGCGAAATAGTCGTAAGCAGAACCACTTTTCATAAATTTTTTCGAAAGCCTGTCTTTCCAAGTTTTGTAATATTTAATTGTTTTGTTAAACCATAGCGGGCAGAAGCTTGGAGGTTGAGATTGATTGATCGGAACGGATGCTCAAAGAGCTAGTCTAAATCCATTATAGAACGATGATAGCATGTTTTTAATATTCAAAGCAGAAAAATCGAGCACAATGTGTGGAAGATGAGATTTAAGCACTAACTTATTGGGTTCATTAAAATCGTAATGTTTTTTTGAGGAAGTTGGATTTGGCACGTTAGCGTGGTTCAACGGATCGTGCCTGCCTCTAAAGAAAGGATATACAAATTGCTGGATGATACGGATCCTCAGATAAACTAACAGGAGGACAGCAATTTCCAACTAACTCCGGGAAATTGGCAAAGCAAAGGTCTAGCAGTTTGCCATTACAATTAGGAGTACGGTTGGGATCAAGGAATTCATTGAAAAACACAATAGCTTTGTCAGATGTTGAAGTGGGGACCATACAGCCAGAATTGTCACTGTGACACCAAGTGACTCGTGACTAATTGAATCCTTCGAACGCTGTGACTATATCAGTAGGTTTAGACTTTTCGGCCACATCACAAATGAGGGCAGCATGTTTCTAATAAATGGATATACGCGCATGCATTTGGGGGAATATAGGAGCAAGTTACGTTTAACTGTTTATTGGCAATTTGTCGCCCGAATGGCAATAAATTCAACGGCGGGAGGAGTGGGAAATTCATGGGAGGGCTTCCAAGCTTCTTTGTAACTTTTTTATTACCGGCCAACTTGACGATACCGGAAACGTTCTTTTTGGGCAAGAATGGAGCATTCACATGAGTCAGCGAATCAGATTTGGGCAAGGGCGGAGGTGAACTAATACACCACACGTTTATTAGTATATCCATGGTTTAAGCATAAAAATTTGATTCGAATGTAAATAAAAATTTTATTTTTTAGACTTTAAACGATTGCGTCGAATTTATTTGGTTGTCATTACTATATCTTGCACTTAAGTGGTTGACACAACACGCCTCGCTGTGTTTGCGGCTTTTGTTGGGGGCATCTTAGACATTTCATGTTTAACAAAAATTGTAAAATAACAGTTCACTTAAAGGTTAATAGCATGTGCACTTGGTAAAGGAGCAATAAATCCTGCTCGTATAAGGGGAATTTTATCTTGTGCATCACAGATGCAACGAAAAGATTTTTTTTTTTTTTTTTTTTGGTAAATATTTGTTTTTTTTTTTTTTTTGGTAAATATTTGCATATTTTCACTGGTGCAGGTATAGTGGTGAAAGCATATACTTGTATGTATATATAAAAAATAATGAGCCTCTATAAGGAAAAATTTCTCTCTCTCTCGCTCTCTAATACAATATTTCGTACATTTAACTCATTCAAGCACATATAGCGACATCTGTTGTAGCTAACTGCATTTTTATATTTAGGCTTGATACTTTTTAGATATTTTCATATAGCCCTTATAATAATGCCTGACACCAATTGACGACAGATAGTATACATAATTAAATAAAATTTTCATTTATATCGTCTTGCAATACGTTTGGCACGGTATACAATTCAAGCAAAAGACAAAAAACAAATTATTTTGAGAAATAATAGAATTTGAAATATACACATATATGAACAGACAGAACAGGTGTTGTGTTAAAAGTATTAGAAAACAAAGTCACAATTTCTATTTAGCAATATATTTTAGAATCGATTCATTGATATTAGTAAGCATTTTTATACCTTTTATGCCCTGCGCCACTTGTAGGACAACACTATATTCAATTTGTGCGGTTGTGTGCAACATCCGAAACGACTTGAGAGACCATAGATGCACTTTTCATTGTATCGATTTTCGTATCGCTTTTGTATCTGTCTAACTTTGTCTGTCCCTCTGTCGGCTTACAGGTAGGAGTTTGTGAGATATACTTTGGCGTACTTTGGCGCAAGGACAAACACTATTGAATATGGTTCGGATCGGACTTCATATAGAAAGCCTTATTTTGAAAAGTCCTTGTATGAACAACAGTAGGCTCGTGTAGAGTATTTAACTGAGGATTGTGTCCCAGTATAATATTTTTATTTGTTTATAATTAAATTGACATCACAAAGCTATGCCTGCAGTTACAGTTACAGTTTTCGTATTAAAACAACTAAGAACAGTATAGTCAGGCAAGCCCGACCTTTAGATACTCGGCGCTACTTCGCCACCTTCGGTAATAGTACACCAAAAGTGATACATTATTTTCATGCATAGACATACGTTTCATGAAAACCCGCATAACGAGGACGCCCAAAATATTACTTGGAGTGATTCAAACTTAGTTTCAAATTTAGTTTACTTCCTAAGAATTTTATTATTTTTCAGTTTCCTTCATAAAAAACTAGAAATTAGACTTTCTCTTCTTACAAGGGCTTGCTTTTCATCATAATCCCTTCATATATTGGGGTCTAAACAATAGACGACCTACATGGTCTATATACCTTGCCGTCAATTTTTGTGCTAAATTACTACTATGGACCAATTTTCGTCTTAAAATATTAAACATTAAACATTTTGCTGAAGGGCTTAATATTCATTCGGAAATTTTATATGCAATCGAGTCCACGAGTTGGGCTTATGTGGCCCAAATTTGTTCCACTTAAAGAAATGCTGAAATTTCTTCCACTTAAAGTTTTAACAAAATGCGTTTTCCTTGCATGAGAAATTTATATGAATTTTCGTACAACAACGCTATAAATTTTTTACTTGACTCAGTTTCTCTATCATTAACTTAGAATCATACATTCGTTCTTGGAACTAAACTTTTACGCGTGAATGTGTATTCAGATTAATATGCGCTTAAGAGTGCAGAGTAGGACAAAGTCCATCATATATACTTCGATGATGGATGTGACAACAGATTGCATTTAAGATCTTTTATTAAAAAGATTAAATTGCATTTTTATAAGTACTTCTCTCTCGCATATCTTCTCTTCTTCATCGCGATTTAAAGATTTGATTAAGTAAGTCGATGCTTACAGTCATATATTTTATAGCTCTTGCGATAAGCGATGAAATATAACGAAATGTTAAAGGACATCTGAAATATTCGCATAACTTATGAAATAAAAATCGATTTTCTATAAATATTTATAGAAGACAGGGCTTTGCATATCACCTAATTTGTTTAGATTTCTTTTCCTCAGTAAAATGTAAAAATCTTTAATATTTAAGTTTATTTTTTTTGTGGTTAGCAAACTTGCGAAAACATATTTTCTCACAAGCAATTTCTGTTCCTTTCACCGCAAAGTTTACTTATTAAAACTGCAACTAGTCAAAAATTATATTTCTTACGATTTCTTTGAATGTTTATGGCTTTGTTTATCATCTGCTACACTAGGTTAGTTCGTTTGCTTTTTTATACCCATTACCGATGGATGAGTGGGTATATTCATTTTGTTAAAACGTTTGCAACGCCCACAAGGAGGCATCAGAGACTCCACAAAGTACACATGTTCTTGATTAGCATCAAATTCTTAATCGATTTATGCATGTCCGTCTGTTCGTCCGTCTGTCTGAGTAATATCTTTTGTAAACATTCTCTTGGTCGCAAAAATGGAGTTCTCGCGGGAAGATTTATAACGCGCAAAAGCAAGCTTCAAAAATCTCATAAAGTAGATAAATTTTTGATCAGCTTCAAATTAAGAATGTCGGTCTGGCCATCTGTCCGTGTCCCTGACTGGATAGTATTTATGATAAATATTCTCCCATTAACGAAAACGAAAATATCGCCAAGAAATTTCCAAAAGAATTTAGAAGTGATACAAAAATTTTTAAAAGACACGCCTACAACGCCTGCACTCGTATGCAACAAAAACTATATATTATAGAGTATGCAGTATGCAGTTGGTTTTTTTACTTTTTTTGTCTTTTTTAGGATAACGGTGAGGGGTATAAAAGATTCCCGTACTTCTATATATTTGTCGCAGGAGAATGGGGATAAATTCATTTTTTCAAAAAGTTTACAACACCAAGAATAAAGCTATAAAGTATATACATTCTGAGTCAGTATCAAATTCTAGATTGGTCTGCGTATGTCCATCTGGCCGTCCATGTAAAAATCTACAGTAAGCATTCTCTTGTTCGCAAAAATGCAGACATTGCCATCAATTGTGGGGCACACCCACAATACAATATGAACTGGGAACGCTTTTGTTTTCAAAAGCAAACAAAAAAAAAGAAGCGGTTTGTTTGTTATTTATAAACTACATTAGATACAACGGTAAAAATCGGACATATATCCTATAGATGATCCTACTTGTATTTGTATGGAATAGGAAAACAAAATGGGCAAGAGTGTGCCTAGGAAGTAAAACTCACGAATGCCAAGTCGGTGTTCATGAGTTCGAATGCCAGTGTGGGCTTCCTATGTACTTTTCGAGTAACGAACAAAAAACGCGGCCAGTAAAGGTATTCACAGTTTTTGTTGCATTGTAGCCGTCTACTTTGATCTGTTTGGACCATTTTGAACATGACCATGTTTTGAACATTTTTAAGCGATATTTTCACATTTGCAAACGGAACAATTGCAATCGTTTATCGCAGATACTACGTAGTTGGGCAGATAGACAGATGAACCAAAGTACAGATAGACATGCTTAAGTATATTTCAAATTTCACATTAGGCAATAATGTGTATATTTTATGGGGTTTTTGAAGCTTGCTTCTGCGCGTTATAAACGTAGTGACAAAAAATAAAATTCGGATATACTATAATCTAGGATAAGGATGGGGGATTGTTTCCATTTCTGTGCAGATACCATGGCAACGTCCATAGAAAATACGCTTCAAGTTTTATTGGTTTATCTGCCGTCACTAATGAGCAATGAGCAAAAAAAAAAAATTTTTTTTGAGAGTTATTCTCAACTTACGTGCTATTGTAGGCATGTCCCTCAACTGACTTAGCCCATTTTCAATGCCAACCTTTGTGCAAGAAATTTGAATGTTTTTGCCAAATTTTATGTCGATAGCTTCAATTTTGTGGCCAAGGGAATGTTTACAACAGACATTAAACAAGCGGGCAGACGGGCAGACGGACATACCTAAATCAATTCAGAATTTGATCCTGATCAAATATATAGAAGACCACAACCACAAGTGCATCGAAGGAGGAAATTCAACGAAATCGGCCACATTCAGCGAAAATTTCGGTGAAGGGTGTGTTTGTGCCAGCAAAGCCCAGGAAGCCATTTGCTATTCCACATATAATTATATGTTGTGCACATTATAGTGAAATAAAAAAATAATTTTCTTTTCCAATTTATTCAAAGCTTGCGTAAGTTTTGGGGACAAACGTTAAATATACTTAGTGGGATCTCTGAACTTTTTATCTGGGTGGTGCAAACGTTTCGACAAAATGAATATACCCCTCATCCTTCGGTGCTCGATAAGAAAATATTGTAGAAACTCTTTACTTCGAACTTTATTGACGTTTCTGATCGATGTTCCTCTCAATATCGTAATTGAATCGTTTCATTTCAGTTCCTTAATTCGGATAAATCTGTACTGTAGCCAGAAAAGAATAAATAAATAGTAGAAAAATAAAAGATAGCGAAAATAGAGGATTCGGCCATAGCCGAATGTAATTTACTTATTCATTTTGTTCATGCGCTTAGAAGAAAAGTTTTTTTTTAACAGTTTTCTGCTATGGAAATTTTAAATAATATTTTTTTGATAAAGTTAAAAAAAAAAGCACAAAAGAACAAAAAAAAAAAAAATGAATGAAAACAAATTCTGTAAATAAATTTAACACTTAATTAAGTTCAACGACAGAAGCTTCTTCAAGGAATAGAAAGAGAGGAGAAAGAAAGACTTTGCAATAACTTTTTAGTATTTGAAAAAATTCTCCTTAAATAAAGAAAATAAAAATTAAGTTAAATTTTAGATCTTATATATATATATATATATAGGTTGGATAATTTTTCAAGTTTATATATGTAAAATTCGTAGATGCACATATATAAGTCCGTATCACTTGTGTATTTGTAATGAAAAAGGCTTTTACTTCAAGAGAACACCAAGAAGAGAGAACAAATATTTTCCTTAAAGTATTTTGTCTTGTACGTTGTCTTTTCAAGATGCCCACAAATCAATCCATTTTTGAGTGTCGTCATAAGACTCGAAAACATTGCTGCGACAAACGTCTTTCGGTTGCAGCAGTCATCTATTAGAAGGAACTATGTCTGGTAACAACAACGGCGGTGGTGGTGGTGTTGGTGGTAGCAAATTTAAATTCAATGCTGTTAATGCTTTCTGAACGTGTTTTGCAATATATCGTCGAATGCTGTCATATTGAAATACTATTTTATAGTGACTTTTCGCTTAATATCATTAGTAATTATTGGTAATCTTACGCAGTAACGGTTGCCTTGAATTAGAACAGTTCATAATACATCGCATCGTTCTGGTTGCAGCCAAACGCAGAGAATGATAATTTTCCCGAAGTGAGTTGGTTTTGTTGCCGCTATTAACGCAACGATACAGTACGAAAGCAACTTCCTTTTATTTTATTATATATTCATGAAGCATTTTCGTTGGCTTCTCGTCTACTTCTTATTCAGTTCAAATGCCATCCATTTTCTTAATTTTTGTACGTCTCGTTTGGCATGCGAACTTACGCTGATAATCCAGTCGATCAAATTTATTTATTTAATAAAAAATTTTTGCGATTGCGTATACTGTCCAGATTATATTTATTTATTTATTCTACTTATACAGGAACTCGACTAAAACAAATGACAGTCGAGTTCAAATGACTCTTAGAGTAAATCTTCAATTAATTATTATTAAAACTTATTATAAGTGTAATAAAACAAATAAGAAGGAAAAAAGAAAATGAAAGAAAAAAGAAGAAAAGCATGTACGCAATTAGTACAGAGTCACACCCACAACCGGTACAGGACCAAATTGCAAATGAACCCCTAAGCCATCGCAAACCTGCGCAAGCTTGGCAACCGATAATAGTTAACAACAATTCATTTTCGAGTCATAATGACTTTTGAGAGTTAAGAGCTACTTAGTTAGTCCGAGATTGAAAAATCACGTGTGTTAAGCAATGTGGCTTTAATGGACTTTAAAGAGTCCGATAATGAGAATAAGTGATAGACGTCATTTAGGTTCTTGCAAACAACTCTGAGCTTGTTAAACAGCTCATAATTGTATTTACAATGGCTTAGCTTAAGCAAGGTAGAGTGCCTCGAGAAGCGGTTAGGGACATTAAAACTTATTTCGCCAAGTAATGACGGCGAGTCAATAGCAC
>KK502478.1:184373-213920 GCA_000688735.1 Glossina austeni | reverse complement strand
TATATATATATATATATATATATATATATATATAAATACATACATATATATATATACATATATAGGCAGAAATACCTATATATATATATATATATATAAATGTATATTTATAAAACTCCCTAAATAGATGCTTAGTTATATGATATTCTTTTATAGATACGAAAATATTTATTTTAAAGGCTTTTTTAATATGTATGAATTTTTGCATGATGACATCATAAAGTTGTTATCATATATGTACATTTTATATTATAACATTAAAGTCCAGCCGGAAACTTTATATCGATTGATGCAGCTTTCACCTTTTTTTGTGTCCATCGCCGAAGGATAAGGAGTATATTCATTTTGTCAAAACGTTTGCAACGCCCAGAAGGAAGCGTCAGAGACCCCACAGAGTATAACTATTTTTTGATCAGTATCAAATGCAAAATCGATTTAAGCATGTTCGTCTGTCCGTCTGTCCATCTGTGTAATGTCTGTTGTAAACATTGTCCTGACCGCAAACATGAAGCTATCGACTTTAAATTTGTCAGAAGCAGTGGAATATCATGCTCACAGATTGGTAATGAAAATGGGCGAAATCGGTCGAAGGACACGCCCATGGCACCATGTAAACTGAGAATACCTCTGGTTTTCAATGGTGATTGGGAAATTTTTTTTGCTCATTACTCATAAACTGTAGCAGATAAATGTGCAAAAATTTGAACGCATATTTTATGGGCGATACTGTAGTATTTCTGCACAAAAAGGAAAGAATTGACCACACCTACCTAATACTGTATTTAATTATTTTTTCAATACCTTTTTAACGCGCAGAAACAAGCTTCAAAAACCCCATAAAGTATACAAATTCTTGGCCAGTTTCAAAGCTTGAATACACCTTAACATGTCCGTCTGTTCGCCTATCCGTCTGTTTATTTGCACAACTTTGTAGTATTTGTGCTAAACCGTCTTCCGTTAGCGAAAATGCAGATATCGCCCAAAAATTTGCTAAAGAATTTGGAATTAACCTAACTTTTTCAAAGAGCACGCCTAGAATGCCCACATGCGAAAACTCTTACTTTGAAAGTAGGAGAAATCAGGTGCGCCCACTCCATATTTTATAATATCAGCATAAATATGTTGTTCTTTTACTTCGTTCGCCCTTTTTTTGGGATAAACGATGAATGGTATAAAAGATTCGGCCGCGACCGAATTTGATTTTCTTACTTGTTTTTTTTTTTTGTATTATTAATGCAATGTAAACATCTGTCACTAGACTGTAACCGCTGGACAACTATAAAAACAAATATTTTTTAGTAGACACTATATCAATAGCGGGCATCATATGTTATAATATCTCATCGTTGTCACTATATCAATAGCTAACATCATCATATGTTATAACATCTCATCTTTGTCTATATGTATCCGTTGATCCTAAAGTACAATAAGTCACTTTATCAAAATAAGAATACAAGAAGAATATAATAAATAGGAAAAATTAACGGGATTTGATTAGAAAAATTATTTCCAAGTAATATAATGAGAATTAATCAGTGATACATCAAATATAAATTGTTTACTTAACAAATACCGTAAGTCCCAAAATGTAGGAAATTCATTGAAATGCTTCGCAAGTAAGTTGGATCTCTCTTTTCACTCTAATTTTTGCATGGAAATGCTTTAAAAGTTTTATTTTACCGATTAGAACGGCCGAAAAACTCTTTGACTATTTTTAGAAGCGCGGCAACTATGGAGTTGAATAACCGATTTTGAACTTTTCTGCGATTGGCTTATTGGCATTGGGAATTATAAGCGTGACTCAAAACAAATTTTGAAATTTGAAATTTTGAAAATTGAAAACTTAATACATATATGGCATCCAATGTATCAATTATTTCTTTTTAATTTGTGGGTGAACATTCCATGGAACATGGAACATGGATCCAATTCGAGAAGTTATGTGGCGTCAAATTAAGTCCACCACACCTATCTAACCATAGTAAGTTACTTATAACGACATTCTTTTTGCTTCTACTTTAGAAAATTTTAAACGACGTGATACTAAAAAGACTTGAGAGAGAACTGATATTTGTCTTGAGTTCAATTATAAATTACTCCCTAAAGCGTGATATTCAATTGTCAGATAGAGCGAAGATCTATTTATTTATTTTATATGTCAATAAATTGTATATCATCGGTTCTACGATTTAAACGATTTGAAAGTGATTACCGTTTGTTTTAACATCGTTTTTGAGGAGAAAATATTTGATTACGAGTTGCAGAGAAGTTGCAATGTTACGAAAAGACTTAGCTTTTGTTATTCCTTATAGTATAGTCTTTTTTTAAGCGATCCGCTTCTCATATTTACATATAAATTAAAAATAATATCTAGGCACGTGGTTCTATTTATATATTATACGAGCGTAACCTGGATTCGATTCAATTGAGTTTCAAATCCGACAGGAATATATTATTAGGAAAATATTTAAGATCCAATTTAAAGGTCTAGATAAACGACTCTATAATTTCAAATCACACCTTAGGAAAATGGCTCATGTGATAAGTGCGGTTTTCAAGCACGGACAGACCGCCCATATTGGTTCTACTATTCAAGCCGATCAAGTATAGTTATACACTGGACGTGTTTAACGGTTCATAAAATTGGGCTTCATAAACATTTAGTATGCGTGTTAGTAAAGGGTATAAAAAAAAGTCATTTTTCAAAACCATTTATTACAAAAGTAACTCACTTAAGTAAATCACTTAATCGCACTAGAAAATACTGCCGTCCACAATTATTAAAGAAAGTTACATTTTGTAATAGATGAGTTTTAAATCTCAAATCAGGTCGGCGACCATACGATTAAGCGAATGGAATGATCGATTCACAATTTCAAGCTATTCCCCACTGTATACATATGTACTTCATGCTATGCCTGATTAATAATATTTCTGGGAATTATAAATAAAATGCCAAAACTTCACTTCAACGTAACTCACGGAAAAAGTTGATTGAAATTTGGAAAATAAATCTGAACAAGGACTACTTTTGCACCAGCGAAATCTTCGATTTCGATAAGGGACTATAATGCATGTATAAAAACAATCGATTCAGAAAATAGATTTAGTTAGTGACGCGTTTGAACGGCTTATTTCTGGCTGCAACAAACGCGGTTTAAATGATCTTTCCCCAACGATAACATCAACTACCTCGAGATCTGTGAATGTAATTAAAGTATTCGTAGCTGCACTGAAGCTAGGTACACTTTGGCAAGAAAAAACGTATCCGTATATAGCGTGTAGATTAGGTAGCTTATCGTTTGGCAGAGTTAAACTTCTGCGGTTTTGAGTAAACATAACAAAAAAAAAAAGACTTGAGTGTAGAGTTCCAGAGAAAGTAGATTTATATCCCGAACTAAAATTTATGATACAAGTGAAAATTCAACGACCTTACGCTCGATATAAGATCGTAGTAATTTGGTCTTTGATGATGCATTCGTAGGCAAATGAATATTAAATTATTCTCAACTAACAATTCTGTTAAATAATCAGAAATTCAATAATTTATTTAAAATACAAGATGATTAGTTTTGGATTACAATTGAAAATGCAACAATGCAATACATTATTACATACTCTTCTCATAAATTTGAAATTCTCGTACTAAAATCTCTGAACTCTTTAAAACTCAAAATTTAAACTACGGAAATATGACTTAAGTGATTTTTGAAAAAAACCTCCCTTATGTATGTGCATTTACTTTTTTTTTCCCTTGTGAAATATGAAAGAGAAATTGAACGAAACGACAATATATAAATTGTAACTGACTATTGTTTCACATGCTCAACTACACTTAACTTAGTAAAACTAAAGCATAAAAGTGCCTAACTGTGCATTTGTGGAAATATCTATAGTCATCCATCAAGTATATTATTGCCATATGGTAGCGCTTTATATTTTGCAAAAAAAATAAAAAACAAAAAAAAATATGCATACGAATCTGAAGCGACTATAAATTTGAATTAAATGTATTAGACTTCTGTTCAAACAGATAAAGAGGATAATCCTTATAATAAATGCATTACTTTAAAGCATTTTTCAACAATACGTTTGAATCGAAACATTTTCTTTAATGCAAATTTTTAATGCATTGCAATCAATGCAATCTAATAGAGTATACGGACGTGTTTTATTTCAAAGACGAACTCCATTGACAATAATGCGGATTGGACCACTTTTTAGACCGGTTCCCCCATCAAGACTTATTTTGAAAAGTTGATATGTGGATAACTATAGGGCAGTGTAGGACATTTAATGCTGTGCCGTGTCTCACTATAGTATTTTTACTTGTTTTTTCCTTCGAAGTAATTGGCAATTTACTATAAAGCGACTCAAGAGGCCAGTACTTGCTTTCAGTTATCTAATGAAGAGGCATTTCCATCTTCAAAACATATATCTTCACCCCATGAACCGAGCCGAAAAATAATTCTGGTACAAGTAAAAGTCTTTTAGGGACATCCGATGCGTTTTCTTCACACTAAAGGGTCAATAATCTTTATTTACGAAGTGGTTTAATCAAGTATGAGCTTCATTCCACATGCACATGCAAAAAGCGACCATTAGTTCACTATTTTAGTGTTGTTTAAAATTTTAACAATTTCTATACGCTACACCACTATATTGTATTCCACAAATAATGGCGAGGTCTAAACAATCATCAAACAATTGTAAAAGGACCTCAGCCGAACGGCTCATTCAATAGCATATTTTATTTATCTTTAGTTTCAGAACCACAAAATGGAGGGCCCTGTGGGCATGCATATATGAGCATATGTATGTATGTATGTATGTATGTATGTATATTTTTTGTTATTGTTTTAAGGTGGAAAACCATCGAAAGGCCTCCACTAGGGCCAGTGCCAGACTTTAACACGTTAAGAATCACCTACACCTCTTTTTCCCTGCCCTGTGCAATGACCATTTTGGTCTCTTCACAGGGAGGATAGCCGGTTAGGCACTACTTAAAGGGGTTGACAGTCCTCGTTTCTTTGTTTTTCCATTATATTCGCGGCGAACATTACTACTGCGTTCCATATTTTCAGATCATGCGAAATATTTGTCACGGGGTTGCCTGCGAGGGGAAACTTTCCGATTCCCGTCTGTAGTCTCTGTCGTTCGTTATGGTATTTTGCACAAACAGGGAACACATGTTCAGCATCCTCGAGGCACTTTCAAAAACTGAAAAATGGATCCTGATCTATTTTAAACCTACGTAAACAAGCTCTAAAACAACCAAGCCCTTTATTGCCCTTTATTGTGTTGCATACAAGTGAACCTCACCATGCTGCCTACTGACCCAAGGCCGCAAATCAGGCATCAATCTACGTTTATTCGCCGTGCTCCTGCCATTCTTCGACCAGCTGGCTTTTTGCACGTGTGTAGTTCGGCTATGTATACGGCTTCCTTAGCCCACAGGTCGATTGGTATCACACCAGTGACAACTAATGCCGCATCTTTAGACACCGTGCGATGTGAGGCCTCCCTCAGAGCATCGAGCCAGTATGCTGAAGTATCGTTGCTGTTACCACTTCTGCTATCGATTTTCTACGGTTTCGCTTAGGGCCAGGCATGTTCGGTGGTAAGCGCGTCAGCGACTTTGCTGCCTTTGCTGCTTTCTCGCCCTTTTATTGCAGGTGCCGTTTATATGATAGTCTGCGATTGATCATTACTCCTAGATATTTTATGGCGTCTTGTGACTGTATCCTAGTATCTCCCACTTGACATGCTTGCTGAGTTGAGAGCATTTTTAATTTTTAACGTTATCACCAAGCTACACTTTTTGTTGCCTTCTATAGCTTCCGCCGTAATATTTGTGACCATCTTTATTGCAATCTAGAAGGCTGCTCTTTTTCCCAAAACTAAATTGGAAATTCGACACGCCGTTTAAGCTCTGCAGCGATTGTTCTATGGGGCTTTAAATTAACTTCTCATGCATTTTGCTTATCGTGTCCAACAGACAAATCGGACGGTACGCTATTGCGTCTTTGTTGTGTTTTCCCAAGCATGCATTAGCATGCATGACCTGCTTTATAAATAGCAGCTATAAAGTTAAAACTCTCTGTATTTAACACACACGTATCCCACCCCTACTGAAATAAATCTCATGTCTGACGAATGCGAGCAGCATTGCCAAATTTCTGCTGTGCCCGCTTTTTTCTTTACCAATTCGTTTTTGGAGCCTGCCTGTATGGCTCACTCAGGACTACTATGTCAGTCAATTAATAAGTTTCTGACATTTTGTTGGAGCGCCTCTTGTGCTAAGCGACAATGGTTTATGGCTTTAATGCTAGTATTGTCGCGTGTATTTATCGGGTAATTTCTGCGGGCCAGTGGATGGTTATGAGGCTTACATTGTTGTTTACAAATCTCGCAACACAGGATTCTAGTGTAGTCTCTTCCTCTGCGGCCCTCTTCACTGCACTTTATACAGCGCTTACCTCTTACATATTTCTCTCCATTGCAGTTTCTAGCAATGTGGCCTTCCTCGAAACATCTATAGCATTTCTGGACTGGAGATTTTTCTCTGATCCTGCTTACTATCTGGCCAATTTTAATTTTTCCGCATTCAAGCACCATTTGAGCGCTGTTTGTTGGGACAGACAGAGCTGTTAGCGTGCCCGCGTATGCTTTCCTGGTTGAGACCAGCGTTTCTTTGTTAATACTCAGAGCGTGTTAATGGCGTCACTTCATGTAGGTCCTTCAACTCAATTTTTGTCTGCCTAGTCATTAGTTTGACTCTGGTATCCCAGCGAAGCGCTTTTTCCACCAATTGTTGATACGCCGTGTTTTCCTCCCTTGCACTTTGCTTAAACCTCACTAGCATTCCCCCTTTAAGCGTTTTGCGTATCCTGGTAACATTTTCGCGGAGTTTTTGCAGCTCAGTGTCATTTTCGACACTTTTGAGAATATCCCTGTAAGTCAATATGCCCGTTCACTTGATCGTAGCCGGCTTATTTACCAATTTAATTGGCTTGGCCTTTTTATTGCGCCCTTGAACCACGATGCACGACTCCTTGGGGCGTGTTGAGTGCTTTGGGTGAGTGCCTTCTTAGAATTTGGCTCTTCACCCGATTGCTTGCTTTTCTTAGCAGGAGCTTCCATGGACCCCTCTTTTTTCTGTCTTTTGCTAATGTTTACTCTACTTTCTTTTCCATCTGTGTTATATCATCTCTAACCGCTTTTTTCAGCATTGGTTTCTGCAACTCCTTCGCTGCCTTTTTCACAGCACAGCCAGCAGATCCAGCTAATCCCTCCTCGGTTGGTGAATGCTGCGTCTGGGAGGAGCAGGAGGAATTGTGGCCATAATTTCCATGAGCTCCACAATTTTCTTCTCTACCGCGGCAAATGAATCCTCACCTTTTTTGGTGCCATATGCACTTTCTCCTGTAGGATCGGCAGTGAAGATTGACTGCTTTCCTGCGTTTGATTTACATTCAGCAATGCTTTGGCGAGCATTGTAAGCGGCTGTTTCTTTTGAACGGGTCGACTACCACTTACGGACTATCCCGCATGACAGCCTGTTCGCCTTGGGGTGTTCCTTTAGCAGCACCTTTAGCCGGCACCATTTTTCGTGCGTTTGTGTTTGAATGTGTATGTTTTTATATAGCTATGTTGTGTATTTTTTATTTGTTTTTGCCTGTATATGCGTATTTATGTATGTCGGTATATATGCGCGTATACGTGTGTCAATATGTAGGTATGTTTGTATGTTGGTTTATCTGTTCGTTTATTTGTTTGCTTCTATATTCGTACGTATGTGTAAGTATATATATATATATATGTACGTATGGGGATGTGTTTATATGTTTGTTTGCGTAGATTTGTGTGTATACGTGTGTGCATATGTGTGTGTTTGTGTATATTTGTATGTATCTACTTGTGTGTATTTGTTTGTATAGCGATATGATTGTATGCAGGTTCATTTATTGTATGTACGTGGAATGTATGCGACTATATGTATGCAAGTGAGTTTGTGTTATACAAGTACGTGTATGTTGCTGCTTCGGCCGCTAATTGTTTATTTCTGCAATTATTTTCTTTCTATTCTTTATATTTCCACGGTCGCTTGTCGACGATGATGAGTTGACCAGTAAAGGTTATCTATTAAAGGTCGCCCTAAACTATGCTACTCTCAGCTAATCCTTGGAAAACGGAGTATGTCTGTGCTACGGCTTAATATATTAAATTTTTCCCCGAACGCACAGATTTGCTTTGTAGCAGCATTGAAGCAAGGATCCTTTCGGTCCTTTCTGTTTTTTCCCTTATGAACTTGGGTATCACTCAACGACCCCTACCTACCCAATAAAGTGGGGAAACCCACAGCGAAAAAAACGGAGTCTACTCCCTCTCTAGGTGGTGTCTATACTATTTAAACCGAATTTAACATGAAATCGATCAAAGGCACCGCTCGCCTGCTTTAATACAGGTTGTTTTTTTTATCCCTTTTCCACTAAAAATCTCCATTTGGGATAAGTTTTCTGGCATAAGCATTTCAGAAAGACGTCCGCGCGCTAGGTGTGTGTGTATATGCGCTTTTAGATATACGTATAGATAATAGAGATAAATACATGTTTTAATGTCTTCTAAAATACTTCATTCACGTAATAGAATATAAATCTTATGTGTATTACACTCCTATGTAAGCCTGGACTTGTGACAATAAGCATTTTATTGACGCAAATGCATTTTTTCTTAGTCTTTTGGGGCTGACGTTATTTTTGGCAACTTTGCTCTCGCCGTCGAATCAAAAGAACCGTGCAATAGTCGATACTCATTGTTCTTCACTTTTCAAGGTCGATTAATATAATACAATGCACATCTCAAAATACGGAAGCCACAAGAACATTAACATCAGAAGCCTTTTGAAGGTATTTTTTCTCACCAGAAAACAATCTTCAATCAATACACGAGACCCCGGAATTTTTCGTTATTTCGAAAATAACAAACCCAACATTGCTAACCCAACTGCGACTAATAAACAAATGATCGAAATGACACGATATTTCCACAAACGTCGTTCAAGCGTTGAGAGAGATTGGAGACATCTTGATGTCAGTCCCAGGACGTATTGTTTGATGTCAACATATTGCACATAAATTCTTAATTGCTTTGCAGTTCCTTTACTCTCAGCATTATTGTTTCTCGTCTTCTATTGAAGCGCTCATCTTCGTGAAAACTAAGATCGGAAGCTTCGCTTACAATATGCTGTTACGGATGCCAAATGGCTGCAACCGCTTCTACAATGAACCAAAAACAATAGCTTAGCAAGTAAATTAAAATTTGCTGCAAATATAAAGTTTCACAAGGTCTTCTAAAGGATAGAAACTATCCGGAAAGACACACAAAGTCAACTAAAAGTTTCGAAATTTTTATAAATAATTATTAAATGATGGATGCAGAAGACATAACTAAGGCCTTACCTGTGTTATACCCAAAATTTTATTACGTCAACAGGGAATGTTGTTGCTCTTGAGATTTTTTCATCACATTCGGCCGACTAACTTCGGAAATAAGAAAAACCGGTTGATATATTTGTTCACAATTATCAAGAAAACTGCCTTTATTCTGACCACTTGCCTAAATTATAATATGACCCTAAGATTGCATAACTTTTAGTACAAAGATGAAATTTTTCCTTAAATCATATTACACGCCAAAGTTTAAGGAATCATATAAGACTAAGGAAAGATACATAAAATTAGATTTTAATTGTTTCCATAGACTGGCCAAGAAATGAAAATAGGATTTGAAATGGGAAATGTTTACAATTCGATATATATAATATATGGTGCACATAGCATCGAATGAATAAATTTTCCCCCCAAATATTATGCACAACGTGTAATGATGGTTATTACAAGGTTCGTCTTAAATATGTCTGGATATTAGTTTAATTTTTGTTTATTCATTTTAGTTCTTTAGTATCATATTTTTGTTCTTCTGTATCATATATTTTCTTGTTCGCTTAAAAAGATTCTTTAAAAAGTGACAAATCGAATCTTTTCACATACTAAAGCTTAATGCTGATTTTTGTTGTTATTGTATTAGAGGAATACTAAAATCACGGACATTATTGTTATTGTTGAAAATCTTTCATGGCGCAGAGACAGCATACGAACACGGCATATGGATGGAGGGAAAGATTACAAAGATGGATAAATAAACGGATGGAAAAAGTCGAAGGGAGACGGAAGGATCGACATGCAGGCCTATCGTAATAAAATGGTAAGTTGCTTCCATACTTTTATACTTTCAGGAGCACAATACTCGATCAAATGCGCTACGTGCATATATATTCTATGAATGGATCTAATAAGTTACAGTTGTTGGAAAAAAAATACCGTCAAATTTAATTTGATTTGATTCGATTTTGAAGTGCATTCCAATTTTCTGTATGAATTTTAGAACCTGTAAGAGATTATTGTTATATGTATTTTAACAATTAATTGCGATGATTCTTTCGCTTATCGTTTTGTTATTTAAGAGCTGTTCGTTGCTTTTGAAGCCAACACTATCCTATTGCCAACATATTTTTCTTCACTATTAACTTACCTAAGTGTACGTATTAATGTAAAGTTTCTTTGCCGCCAAATTGATATAAGATACTGTTGAACCTTTTGTATGTAATATGAAATAGAATCCACACTAACTGTTAAAACCGAAAGCATGCGCTCTCATATCAAAGAGAATGAATATTTCTCTATTAACAATCTCTCTCTCTCTCTCTCTCTCTCTCTCCATTTCCTTTTAGGTGATATGAAGCAACATATTGGTTCTGTTGTTGTCTTCTGTTAAAACTAAATAATAATGTGAGAAGATGTTCTTAATACTTTTCTGTACGCACAAATAATCCTTTTAACATAGCTGTAAAATTAAATCGAAGAGGAAATAATAATAATGACATGGCGAAGGGAGGGTGTAGACAGAAGCATATACGTACGCATATTTGTCTGCTTTGTTTACTGTCAGCACAATTTTCATTCACAATTAACGACAAAGCACATGAGTGTTGTTGTATTTTTACTCTACTGCCAGCTATTACCAATGCATTGGCAGTTCCGCAGTTTCCTTTAAGACGTGGCGGTGTTTTAACCTCACGGAACGGAAAGATTTCATTGGTTTTATTAGTTTTCAACATTATTCAAAAAAATCATAAATGATAAAATATGTAAAGAGGTCTTAGTCATGTTGCTATTCTCGCATTACGTAGTTATTAAAATTATTGTATATTACTGTGCGTAAAAATCAAAGAAACAAAATACCAAAAATTAAGAGGTAAAAATAAAACGAATTAATTCGTAAATAATTTAATAATCACTTAAGTATAAGATGCGAGATTTGTGAATAGCTTGTATGTAATAAAACAAAAAAAACAAAAAAAAAAAATTAATAAATAAAAATAATCCAAAAAAAAAAGAATAGAAAAAAAAAACCAAACTGGAACTTAAATAAAATGTTTAAAAAACAAAATTTTCCATATTTACTCGAATTAAGCAAAAAAATATAAAAAAAAAAAAATACTTCCAAGTGGAAGTGATTTAAAATAACTGTACAATAAATTACATATACAATAAGATTAAAAATTTATAGTAACAAAAATGAATCGAAAACGAAACTTGAAAAATTAAATAATAAAAACTGAAAAGTAAGCGATATACTTGCAGTCGCCTAAAAGTTTGAACCTATTACCCATAACCGCAAGTTTTCCGCTAATTGTAATAAAAAAAGTATTTTATTGATAAAAATGTAAGGAGATGTATGTAAACTCTTTGCTTATATTCAAAATTTCAAGTTTTATACTTTCATAACTAATATCTGTCACCACTTTAATAAATTCTGAGTTAAATTTTACTTATTTATCTCAACTGGAAGTGTAAGTAAAAGCTTCGTCTTCAACGGATTATTCGTTCATTCGAAACAGAATTTAATTTCTAACAAATCAGTCTGTCACAAAAAGGAAGATAAAATTAATATTTTTACCTTTTCTTTGTAATGAATTGTGGCACAGTAACATATATACATATACATATATATATATGTATATATATATGTATATGTATATATATTGAAAGAATTTTTACCACATAATTTTTGAAACATGTTCAGCTGCTTTATAAGCAAGTTTTCTAGTCAAAAGAAATAAAATTGCTTTTGTTATTTTTAATTTTTAAATAATAACTAGATAAGCGACAATACTATACTGGGACGCGGTCCATTCTTAACTACCCTACATCAATATAATTATACATACAATGGCTTTTCAAAATGAGCGTTTATATGGGAAGTTGTCGAAAAGGTGGTCCGATCCAAACCACTTTCAATAACATTCATTATTGGGCCAAAACATGTTGGCTTATCAAAATTAAACAAACTATCTCTAAAATTGTGACCTTCAGGTTGAACACAAGAAAATTAGATAGACAGACGGACGGACAAATTTACATCGATTCAGAAAATGACTCCGAGTGTAATAAAAGGTGATAAACGCGTCTTCTGGGCGTTTTATACATTCGCATTTGTAAATTTAATATACTCTTACAACATAAGTGGTGTAGAGTACAAGAACAAGTACAACACTTTTTCACAATTTTGAAGGATTTAAGTCGAAACATTTTATAATGCCAAATTTTTAATGTAAAATTATAGAGACGAAATGGACTTAAATAGGTCGTTACGGATCACTACCACGTTTATAAGAAGCAGATAATGTCACAATATCTTTAGTTAGATATAATAAAAATTTGTTCCGGACAATACGAAATACTCCTATATCGGTATTAGGCTCTAAAGTAGATTACATAGTTAGGCGCCGAGTTACTCATAGCAAACGCTTACATACGAAAAAGGAGAATTAATTCTACATGCTTGTCATTAATTTCATAAAATTTGATAGCGATTTACGAGACTTAGCTTTTCCTTAGCGGATTTTTATTTTACATAATGTCAGCCATACAGCGTGTTTCGTTTTTTCATTAGTAAATGTGTGTAAGATATTATTGAGATAATGCCAGCACACTTTCCCTACTTTTAAGAGTAAACTAACATTTTTGTTATTATCTAATTTCATAGGCAAAGTATCATAAAAATGATTACATTTTTCTTTTATGCATAAAAAATTTTACATTATACTCTGAAAGCTTATTCTCTGCGTAAGACTATTCATTTAACACCACTATCTTTAGATCAAGTGAGGATATGAGATGCTTTTTAACACTGCAACTACCATCATTGAACGTATACTTATTTTAACCAAAGCGGGTCAATATGAACCCTTGTCTAACCGCTAAATGTAGGTCGATTAAACCACTCAGACTAAACCGCCAACTATAGATGCGTTAATAAACCGATTTTAAACTGATCATGGGATTTGCCCTCACAAATATTTGGGTGACATCTTCTCAGAAATATCTTCACGCGATCGGAACGTGCAAAGAAAAATATAAAAAAATTGTCGATATATTTTGGAGACGGCCTCAGTTTATTCTATATTAAAGGCCTGCATGTTAGCGGATAAAATCTATTTTCTGATATTCGAACGTCTTTCGACTGAGGAATGCTTATGCCAAGATTCAGTTTTTTATCTTAGTTTTCACGACTGTCGCGATTTCACGGAGAAAGCGGATTAAATGGTCTTACTTATGGTAAAAATAAGAATGAGTGTCTTAAAGACTAGGTCAGGTAAAACAACAAAGAGTTGATTTATAGGTGATTAAAATTCATTTCATACAAATAAAAGTCACCAAAAAATTTTGGATTATCACATGACTCAATAATACTTTTTTGAATCCTCGAAATTTGAAAAGGCCAAATTGATCCAACCGATAGTTCTAGTGCTAATTTATTACTTATTAAATAAGTCAGCTTTTCTACAAACAAAAAATTAAATTTATAAACGGGGACCTCTTATCCACAGAGATGCTTGGAATTGTTACAAATTTAAAATAAAAGAACATTTCGAAATATCGTTCGTCTTGTACATAAATAAAAAGTTTCAACTAAATGTTTGACTTAAAATTGGTCAAGTTCAGCTGCCGGATACGTCCACAAACCATAAAAAGTTTTCCATTCTCGTGCGTTATTTCTTCAAAATCCATTTAAATGAAGATTAATTATTTTTCCATTGTTGGGAAAAAGGCGTTCTATGCTTGTTACAGATTTATATAATTTCGTTCAGAGTCTTGAGAATTACGTATTAGACCGTTCAGAAAACACGCGTATTCATCGTGATTTGTTCCCATTTCTTGTCAATTGGCTAAGCAAATGTTATTGAAAATCTAAAAGTCACAAAATTTCATTTTTGATAGTGAGGTTTGAAAACAATTTGAAGCAATCGGGAATTTGAAAAACTGAATCGGATGTGTAGCTGTAGCTATAGATGAGTGAAAGGTTTGATATTAAATTATTTGATTATCGATATATCGCGGGGCGTTATTATATATAGAGCCATCGTAGAGGAAATATTACATGTGTCCTAACTATGACAGTATCCATCTGAACTAGCGGTGATCACAAGGAAATAGATCTGGAGAATACGCCGCAATCGGAGAAACTTCCCAGCCCATGCTGAAAATCACTTCCTGGGCAGCTTTGCCAAGTACAGAGGGACGTATGCGAACGTTCATCATCCTCACGATTAAAATTTTTTGGATGGAGTTTTGTAAACCATTTTCCAGCTTTTTTATAGCTTAACGCATATTCACCCCGAGCTCATACTAATCATTTCCGCAGCTTCAGCTGCATTGTTTTCCAGTTTAATAGTGGATCACATGCAGTGCCGTAAACGCTGTTTCTTAATACTTCCGCTGTTTCTTTTACTTTTACATACACTGGACGACCTTTGACTCTTATACCATACAAATAGAATCTCAAACGCATCAGGTATGTTTCAAAGAGCCCACGCAGGGAACTTATTTATGCATTTATCATATTTGAGGGCCTACCATTTTTATGTTAAACAAAAACATTAAATTTCGACGCTCTATAATGTTTGAGGTGCGTAGACCATTTTTTCTATTCTCGTTCACTTTATCAAAGGTTCATCCATAGAATATACGGCAACATCTCTACCATTCCATCTGTTGTAGTTTATGAGTAATGAGCAAAAAAGAAGCATGGCACAAGTTTTTTCACTCGATATTATATTTAAGCTCGTTGCCTAACTAAATTCGGACCATTTTCAATATTAACCTGAATGCAAGGACATCCGGTATTGCTGGCAAATATTAAGTCAAAATGTTGATTTTTCCCTCCGCGAGAATATCTCTCAATGGTTATTACATAGTCGGATGGATGGATGGACAGTGAAATACGCAACCCAGGCACACATGAATATACATTGCAAATGTTTTCACAAAACGAATATAATCGAAATTTTTCATGGTAGGCATAAAATTTCTCAAAAAAAAAAAAAGAAAAAAATTAAATTTTCACCTCTAACGAACTTATTTCTACTTAATGTTCATAGATCTTATGATATATGGTAAGTTGTATGTTGTAAAAACAAAAAAAAAAAAAATAAATAAATAAATAAACTACAAGTACGAATATCAATTGTTTTTGTTGAGAATAAGTTGAAAGAAGTCCTTCTAATTGCACTGGAATATGTTGTTTTTCTTTTTCTTTTTGTCTTCTTCTTTTCATTTTACAAATTAGTTAATTTGTTATATCTATATACTCCAAGTTTAAACTTGAACCTTTTCTGTGTTTTACTAAATGTGTGTTGCTTTCATTTATATTTAGTAACTTAATACATATATAAATATATATATAACTCAGAGCAAGCACACACATTTACCATTTTTTTCGAACTTGTAGAAAGAAGTTTTTTTTTTTTTTTTTTTTTTTTTTTTTTTTTTTTTTTTTTTTTTTTTGTATTTTGTGTTATACGATTTTATGAGCAAATTTGTAAAGTTAAAGATTAACTTAAAATATATAAAAATTTTATTTTTTATTAAATTTGCTTTAATGACGCGAAGAGTATGAATGAAAAGTGCATGGACATAAAACACACTGACAGCTAGAATGTATTTGAAGGAAGGTTTTATTTTTTTCGCAGTATTTGAATGTGTCAAGCGGTAAATAGATATACAGGATCGCATCCATTATAACGTTCGATAAATAAAACACACTTCTTATTAACATTTGGATCAAATTGTTTTCCATTATTATTTTATTTTTATTTTTTTTGTTGTTTGTGAAATGCAACACATTCATAGTTGTTTAGCATTAAAGCTTATTACGAAAATGAGAAATGAGAAATGAGATCCGCTGTTATGTTTCGTGCATGTGACATGAAACTCATATTAGGTTAAATGACTTTATAAATAAGGATTATTGTGTCGCTTTAGTATAAAGAAAACTTGCCTGATGTTCGTAAAGGACTTTAACGTATACAAAAATTACTTTTGGGCGTGGCTTGCCACGCGCGGGCTGACACTGTCATTTTTGAATATGACAATGGCATCGCAAGTAAAATCAATGGAAAAGGCAAGAAAAACATGATTTCGACTTGAACGATATGTTACTTCAACATGTCATACATTTCGTGACAAAATCAATCTATTGGAAGAAAAGTTCAATGAACATGTAGTCTCCAAAGATGCCTATGTAAGCTGGCCACGAAAATAATGCGGTATAACTATCTAGAATTATTCACTTTAGGGTTATAGGTAGGAGCATTGGTTTACTCCAATAAACCATGAAGTCGCTCAATGACCACATTCACCAAAATTATCCGTATCGTTATTGGTGAAGTAAGAGCAGATTTATGCGAGATAGTGGCAAGAATTGATGTTCCAAAATTCAATTTTCACAGAGGTACATGAAATCCTTTTCGAAATGGAAATAGCATCAACCGATATCTGAAATAAAAGAGAATTCATGTTGATATCTTTCACCTTTCAACTTAATGTTCTACAAATTCGTCGTACGTTTTGAACACGTATTACACACACTCTATGCTATTAAATGCTGTATTTGATATTAAAAATTTAAGTTTTTCACCTTCGTATTCGTCTATGTGAAGAATAGTATTCGAGTTTAATATTTTACCCTTTGTTTAAGAGAAGTTAATGAGTTTAATGATAAGCGCTTTTATAAAGTTTCCAAGATAGCCTAAGCTTTATAAGTACAGACGTTACGCAAACTTTACGGATTTAACATAGGTTTTCTATCACAGGCGAAATATAACTTAATGACAGCATGATACACACACAGGCTAAGAATAAGTAACGCAAGCTCACATGTATATAAACACAAAATTTAAAAAATTTTCGTTAGAGAAATAATAGCAAGGGTTAAGTATCTAAACCTGTCGGTCTGTTCATCTGTTGAATTTACGATTATTAGCTCAAATCTTCATCTGAGAAGTCGAGTTTGATCCTAAAATTAAATTTTTTCTTATCACATTACCGTGAAATTAAATAGAAATAATCAGCTTAACTGGACCACCGGTTCACCAATGATTATTAAAAACGTGCCAATAACCCTACTTTTTCTAAGACCTGTGCTTTGAACTACGTGATCTTTAACTTGTGTGAGAAAAATTTCCTTAATGAAAATTTCCTCAACGTAATCGATGTAACTTTTGTTCAACAGATTGCCAATAGAATATTTAAATATGTATATAGTGGTGAGGAATGACCGAAATATGTAAATATGACAAATAGTTTTGCGAAGATCTACAAGGTTCGGTCATTGATACGATACATGAACGTGACCGTGATCTTGCTGACAAATGTTGCACGACATTTAGTGATAGATTTGTGTTAATCACATGTAGGAATATCTAGCGGACATAGCTAGAAGAAGAGTGGTAGTACTTTCCAGTTCTGTGCTTCTATTCGATATCATTATGAATCCAAAAATAAGAAGCATTAGAATTTATGCAATGTATTTGATGTACTATGTACTATGTTGTACTATTGTACTAAGATGAATTTGTTTACAAAATGGAATGGATCTTAAACTTATCCTTGGAAACAAATTTCATTACCTTCATTGCCTTTATAACACTCAAATAATATTCCCTGTTAACAGTTTGACCCGGGGAGGAAATTCGTACTACACAATACCACATCTATCGAAGAAAGCTACTAACATCAGCTTGATTCTTAAGCTGCTGCTCGGTTGTATTCGTTTTGCTTTTATGCATAGATCTAAGTCTCATCCCCCCTAATAATAATGCTTTCTATGGTGGCCTGGTAGGTAGAAATCGTTGTTTCACAGAGATCGTAAAAATCGGAAACAATACCTTTTGGGTCGTAGAAAGCCAAGCGCTTAGGTAGGAAGGTAGACCTCGTACCAAGTTGAAAAATTACTTTATTAGACTTTTTGTACCCTTCCCCGAAGGATGAGGGATGCATTCGTTTTGTGAAAACGTTTGCAACGGTTACAATCAAGGTTCCGATATCCCATAAAGTATATATATCCTTGGTCAGCGTCAAATTCTGAACCAATTTAAGCATGTCGGTCTGTCCGTCCTAAACATTACACTGCCGAAAACTGGCCGCAAACATGACACTGTCGACGTCAAATTTGGCAGAAACATTGGAAGTTTTTGCACACAAGTTGGTATTGAAAATGGGCCAAATAGGTCGAAGAACACGCCCACAGCACCACGTAAACTGAGCATACTTCTGTTTTTCTGTTGGTTTTTTCCCCATTACTCATAAACTGCAGCCGATAAATGTGTAAAAATGTGAACGCATATTTTATGGGCGATGCTGTAGTATTTGTGCACAAAAACGAAAAGAATTGGCCACACCCACCTAATATTGTGGTGTATCAAAATTGAATTATTTTTTCAATAACTTTATAACGCGCAGAAACAAGCTTCAAAAACCCCATTAAGTATACAAATTCTTAACCAGTTTCAGATCTTGAATGCACCTAAACATGTCCGTCTGTTCGTTTGTCCATCTATTTGTTTGCGTAAATTTGCAGTATTTGTGGTAAACATTCTCCCGTTAGAGAAAATGAAAATATCGCCTAAAAATTTGCAAAAGAATTTGGAATCAACCTAACGTTTTAAAAGGAAAGTTTTTGAAAATAGAAGAAATCAGCTGCGCCCACTCCATATTATAGAGCATGAAAATTTTGTTTGTTTACTTCTTTTGCCTTTTTTACGATAACAGTGAATGGTATAAGAGATTCGGTCCCGGCCGAATTTAATTTTCTTACTTTTTCCTTTTAACCATCGCCTCAGTTGGTTCTGTTATTATACCATTCGTATGTGATTGTCTCGTTGAATTGGGTTAGTTGCTTATACTTACAGCTACATACAGTTTTTCCTATCATTATATTACACTACAAAGACTTGATCCCACCCGCTATTCCGTGATTGATAATGGTCTGCTTACATTGCATTTCCGATATAGTATCGTATTCACTTGCCATCATCGCTAATGATTTAGGAGAACTTTCTTCGGAAATAAATGGGAAAAGTGACGTTTACCGAGACTGCGCTTTATTGGCCGTAGAACTAGCTTTATTCCAATCTCTCAAAGTCTATGTTTTGTATAATTCAATAAAATCAAACGTGCTAAACATTCAAGCATAGTGATAAGGCTTGAAAATAAATGCATTTAGCTTATGGTCCAACTTATGGCCTTTTCCAACCAAGAAATGCAATTCTAGATAAGATCAATTCTTCTCAATAAACTTAGTATGCGATAAAATACGTTTCAGCGGATCGACGGACCAATGTAGTCATATTGAGTCCGTCCTTACGGTTAGTTGACGTATGAAATGCAGTCATATGCAGTTAACGCAATTGTCAGATACGTGTTTGCAACGTGTTAGAAACATTATCCTCCATCTTGATTATAAATATATATATATATATATATATATAAATATATATATTTTGATTTACTTTTTCTACTTGTTCTAAATAAATAAATATATAAATATATTTTATTCTAAAATAGAAAAAAAAAAAAAAAATCGCAAAACAATAACTCATTGGTTTTTCCGATAGATTTTAACAAAATTCTTGCAAACAAGTCAATGTTTTATAAATTTATTAACATTTTGTTACGTTTCCAGTGTAGTGCGTAAAAATCTGCACTGGACATTTGCGGAAATTAAAAACACACATATATATATATAAATATATATATTTGTTCTTCTCGTTAAAAAATAAATAAATAAATATTAGAAAACAAAAAAAAAAAAAAAAAAAAAACAAACATTAAAAGTCTGAAGTGATTTAATTAAGTCGCTGGCATTATGCTTTAAAAATATTTGAAGAATTCATAAACACATGGAATAAATTAGAAAATCTATATAAATAAAGATTTGCGAACACAGAGGAAAATGAAATTAATATGAAAAATTAAAAGCAAATGTATTTAGATATGAGAGCAATAAAAAGTATGTAAACATTATTAAATTTTGATCACTAAATTCATTTAAACTCTATTAGAGAACTTCGTATACTAAGTAAGTGAACGTACGAAGTGAATAAATTAACTTAATGTACTGTTAGACTATATTTTATAATACACTAACTAAAATACTATAGTGGTACGCGGCCGGCCATAGAATACCCTACACCAATTCACTTGCAAATACTCTACACACATATACACTTGTTCATATAACGATTTTTCAAAACGAGGAAAGTGGTGATCCGATCAGAATAATTTTCTATAATGTTCCTGACTGACACTTTGCTGTACCAAATTGTTGTGTGTGTTGTGTTGTATTCATCCGAACAAACTTAATATAGTCGCGTTCCACATGTATAGGTAGGGTGTAAAAAAAGCACACAATAAGAAAACTATGATTCATTTTGTGCTAAATACTTTATACTTCTTCCAATCGTCGCCGCTCCAACTTACTATACATATATTAGGATTGTAAGATCGCCCACATGTCAGTTGGGCGATCAGAACTTTTTGTCATATTGAGAGTTAGATGGCCTTCGAAAATATTTATACCAAACATGTTTGATTTATACAAATTCTCGATCTCGATCTATTTACATATGTCTGGCCACCTATTTGGGTGCGGCAAACATTCTCGCGACGGCAAAAATTAAGAGAATAGTCACAAATTTAGAAAAATCGTTTGAAGTTCTATATCTTTTAGTGTGCAAAACCAGGCAAAAGGCATGCCGCCGGTAAAAGTGAATTAACTGCTTTCAAAAGAAAAGAATATTGAATTTGTTCCTCCTTACGAATAAATTAAAATAAATACAATAATAACATATAAATATATCCGCATACCTTCCGTGAGAGGTTTTCACTGTATCTGTGTATAAATAGGAAAAATCGGGTCAACTCTACTCCAATATCATAGAATTGAAATTTAATTTTTTTAGTAATTTTAGGTTTTCCTTTGTCAGGGTAAAAAAGATGGTCATAAAATAGTCGATCCATGCCGATTATAATTTTCTCATTGCTTCCGTATATGACTCGTAAGTTACTAAACAAATAGTTGTGAAATATTTTTGGAATGCATTTATATTTTATAAACAAAATTCAAACATATATTGCAAGCAATGCAAAGAGCAGACGAAGATATATTCATTTTATCATTTCGTTTGCAACACTAAGAAGAAATGCTCACGAAAAAACATGTCCATAAACCACGTATATACTCGATTACCGACCAAGAATTTTTAAACGAGTTCCCTTACTCGACTTGTTCCTTTGTTCGCGGGACGTTTTCAATCACAACATTTGATATAAACGATTGAACATTAATAGAAATATTTTTTTTTTTACTAGCTCCGCAATACGGCCGCATTTGCAAAAAAAAAAAAAAAAAAAAAGAAAAAAAATTTTAAATATTGCAATTAATAATACAGCGGAAGACGACGGCATATATCTGTTACTGTTTTAAAACAAACATTCGGATTTCTCTTTACACTTGTTTAACTCAATGGTCGCAAATATGGAATACAATTGTTTTACGTATTTTCGTTATTGCTTTATATTAGGGAAATACTATAACACAAGTATTATAAGTTTTCAGAATTTTTTTTTTTTTTTTGTTTTGTTTTAATATGAGCCAATCACTTAGAGGATGTCTTCTATTCGCGTAACACAATGGCGGACAGAAAGACGTGAGGAAAGAGCAAGAAATCGGGTAAGAGTGGATTGAGATCGCAGACTAGTGGGCGTATGGCCATTCGGAAAGTGTTATGCCTTTACGGACTGAGGATTCACTATAGCTACAATCAAAGGAAAGCTGGAGTTTATTTGTAGTCAGCAAAAAACCAATATTTTATTCCTTTTGAGAAACAGGGGTTTTCTCAATTTACGTGGTATTATAAACGGGTCCTTCGATCGATTTGATCCATTTTCAATACCTACCTGAACGTCCAATGTTGAAGTCGATAGCTTCATTTTTGCGGCCAGGATAATGTTTATAATAGACATTTCACAAACAGACAGACGGACAGACGGACAGACGGACAGACGGACTTGCTTAACTATGTGAGGTTTGTGATGCTTCCTTCTGGACGTTGCAAACGTTTTGACAAAATGAATAGAACCCTCATCTTTCGGTGATGGGTATAAAGAAAATTTATTTAAAAAACACGTCTTTTTTTAAACCCTGACTTACTCTCTTTTTTCTTTATGCAGGAATATTTTAAAAGAAGAACAATTATAATCATAATGATAATATGCGAAAGTTTTCTATAATTAACGCAACCGACAATTACAGCTAGATTGTGCATCTGTTGATGACATTAGCACCACCATCATCACCATTCCATACGTATCACACATATATCGTACCAGCTAATGGCGTCATTAGCAAATGACTACAAATTGTAAAGATATGTGTTCGCATGTACGTGTATATGAGTATGAAAAAGAAAGTCTGAATGGGTGCAGAGCCACTTGTTTTCTTTAGAATGTTCATGAAATTATTAATTGAAATAATAAATGGTTTCTGGGTTTTCCCACTTTCAATATAATGCAGATTTTGCTTAGTGTGAAGAGAAAAGAACGCATTTTTAAGTAATTTATTTCAACCATATGGACATTCGAATAATGCATAAGTATGCTAACGTTAAATGCATGATTTATGAGTTTCAAATACTTCATGCATTGGCCAACGTTCGTAAATTAATTGTTAAATTCGAATGTAGGCGTTACACTTACTGATTATTGAACAGATTATGGAGCACATTTCAAAAGGAAAAAGTTTGATTTTTTTATAGGCGCATCTTTGAAAAGTTTGTGGCATTTTCAAACAAACTGTGTTTCAGGTTTATAGTCGCCATTTTTATCCTTGCGAACGGGAGAATGTTTACTACAGATATTACACAGTTGCGCCGAAGGTCAAATGGACGGATGAACGGACGAGCATGCTTAGGTGCACGCCGAATTTGAAACTTCCCAAGAAGTTATGTATATATGGGCTTTTGGGAGGATGCTTTTGCGCGTTGTAGACATATTGAGTAAGTGCAGTCAATTTTTCGCATTTTTGTGCAAGTACTGCAGCATCGCCCACGGCATATACGCTTAAATTTTTATAGACTGACTTGCTGTAGTTTATGAGTAGTCAGCAAGAAACCAATTTTTTATTACCTTTAAAAAGCAGAGGTGTTCCCAGATTATATGGTGCTGTAGGCGTGTCCTTTGATCGATCGCCCTGTTTGTCCAATGTTTCTGCCAAATTTGAAGTCGATAGCTTCATTTTTCCCGCCAAGTGAATATTTGCAATAGACATTATATAGACGGACAGACGGGACAGACGGACATGCATCAATCGATTCAAATTTTGAAGCTGATCAAAAATATGTACACTGTGTGAGATCCCTGAAGGTTCCTTCTGGGCATTGCAAATGTTTGATAAATGTTTGAGTGTATCCCTCATCCTTCGGTGATGGGTATAATCAGACTTTTTTTTTTTGTTTATACTTATTAAAAAGAAACCCCGTTCGTATATTGTTAAGAAACAGCCTTAAATGGTGAAGAGAAAAGTGCTTTTTCATTAAATACCAATGGCACCACTTTATAAGTCAATGGCTAGAGTGTAACCACACCTACCGTATTCTATAAACCCAGCACACCTAGACAAGTAACATCTGTTTTTAGTGTAGGCTGCTCTAAAATTCACACAAAAAGTAATTTTGATAGAAAATATACGTTTACATATATAAGTTTGTAATCAAAAATTGTAAATTTTGTTCTGTGCAGCATAAGGTTGTGTACGAAAACGCTTATCGGGTAAATGGCTTCCAGAGCTTTGCTCGCACATATAAATTCTTTTGGTGTAATTCTGCGTGACCGTGAATGCGTGAATGTTCTTGAATTTCGTTGATCCAGGTAATAAATTGCTTGTTGTTGTTGTTGGCCGATCTCTTGAAACACATGCCGTTCACATCAATATATTGATATTCAGGGCCAACTTCTTTGGCTATCGTGTCCCGATATTATTACCTGATCAGCCATATTTTCGAAGAAAAATGGTTCTTTGACGTCTTCAGATAAAAATCTGTACAAAACACTGACACGATGTGAATGCTTTCGTTTCTCAAAAATCATTCTTTACATGTAGGCGCGACAATATCATCGCGTATTTAATTATGCATGAGTTTTGGGAATATATATACACAAGTGTCTTCTTGGTCAGCGTAAAGAGAGATTTGCTGTAGCCTTATCCGCCAGCCGATTTGGTCGTCTATGCGTCGTTGTTTCTTTTCTTTTTTTTCTCTTTATTAATAGAACGAGTCACCCACGGGATCTCTACATGTGTAGCACGATGATGGTTACAAAGAAGTTAGGAAAAAGAAAGAGGAAGAAAAAGTGTGACCGCATCATAATGCGTGTGTGCTCAATCGATAAGTGTTATGTCTTTACCGAATCACTCCGACCAAAAGTAAGCTCTGCCCCGCATAAGATTTGAATCGCCAAACATTGAGCTGGTAGTTGCGATTCCTACCGTCTAGACTACTCGTGCGGATAAGACCTGGACACCTAAGACTTCAAGGTCAAAATCGAAGTCGAGAAACTACAGAAAGACTGTATATGTTATAATTTCAATGTTTTATACTTTTAATGATGTTGACTACGCTTACCTTGCGTTTTCGAAAACCTCCGCTTCGTCCTATGTCTGTCTCTATTGATCTTTTATTACACGCTATATAACATATGATGCAGGGTACATTAATTTTGTTCATCATAAATCGGGGGGGGGCCGTCATTTTAGCATGTTGTTTAAAAAACTATATATATATACAGCAATAAGAACAATCGAAGCACGCGATAGCAAATTGTTAAGAAATTTACATTCGACTTTAATCGAAACTTTTGTATGCATCGACTTTACTTTAAAAAAAAAAAAAAAAAGAAAAAAAAAATGTGTAAAGAGTAAAAATGAAATTTCCATGCAAAATATTTTTTATTTTCGCGCAGGTACTGTAAGGTTATCCTTGCAATATAAGTAGAATTTTGTGTCTTTGCGTCGTGTATTGTTTATGAATAATGAGCAAAAGATTAGCTTTTGTTTTTCTTTTTTGTAAACAACACAAATGTTGTCAGTTTGTGTTGACTTGTGGATTTCTCCTTTCATCAATTTCGTCTGCTTTTAATACACAACTATGTGTGTGACATTCCAATAATTTGCCCAATTTGAAGTCGGTATCTTAATTTTTTCGACAGGTACAATGTTTACCAAGCACATCTTCATCGAGGGAGTACCGGACTGGGCCTGGAATGATTCAGAATTGAATATTGATCAAGAATATATATGCATATATAAATATGTAACAACAAATAAATTTCTCAAGCATATATAGATTCGCCGTCGTTGTACACTTGTTTGTCATCTTACGACGAATATATTGAGTGACATTTTATATATAAATTTATTTATCTTCATATAAACAATTTGACAGAATCTTATGGATAAAAGTGGAAAATAAACATTATCTGCCTTTTCTTCATATATGTTTTCTTAGTTAGTGAAAGTGAATCCATGGGCATTTATTAAATGTTTTTTTTTTTTTTTTTGCACATGCATTATAAACGATTTGTAAAAAATTTAATATATCGTTTTAATGGGAAGAAAAGCAATAAATCTGCTAACGCATTTTAGAAAAACAAATGTCATAACGAAAATGATATATTTCGTAACTTTAAAACATATAAAATATAACCTTTGTCCTAAAAAAAATGACTATTTGTGTTCTCGTACAGACACCATAAGCGTTATTGCGAGGAATTGTTTATACAAACTCATAAAACATCATTTGCAATGATAAAAATAATACTTTTATCGTTGTGCTACCACTACTCAGTCAACGTAAAATATTGCTCCATTAAAACTAATGCTATTATTTCATGAAACGCATTGTCGCATAAGATGACGGAAATATATATTAAAGAAAAATGATTCGTCCTTAGCAAGAGATGGTGAAAGCGTGAAAAATTATTATATATATTATAAACACATACGTTATATGTCTTGGCTCTTTGTAGTTCTTTGGAATAAGATTTGTTTGCAGAAAAAATATTTAGAGATACAAATTTCCGAGAACACACAAAATCACATTGATAATAATGGCTCTTAGGTATGTATATAAAATTCATATTCAATAAAGGAAAAATGTAATGAAAACAAGTAAGAACAGTATAGTAGAATACGATCCACTCTTAGACACTCTGCACCATCTTCATATCGAGAAGTAGTAGAAAACTCGACCCTTGGCGAATCATTTTCAATATCGTTCGTTCTACCGCCAAAAAGTAGCAAACGTTATGAAAATATCTCATCTATGAGCTTGAAAACAATAAAGACAGACGGATAGAGGAATAGGCAAGCTTAGATAGATTCACAATTATTTCATCATCACGTGAAACGTGGATCTATTTCAAGCGCGCACAATTTTAATGCACCCTTGTATCGCAAGTAGTATAAGTGGTATAACAAAAATACTCTCAATACTTTCTCCCCGAATTTTATATTGTATGTTTATATTTTTATGACAGATCCACTAAAGTATACACACTAAGTCGATTAATTAAGAATTTGTTGGCCGTATGTACACTTCTTTCCTCCCATCTGACCATCAAAACAACTGTTTACTCATCTTCTCTTCTTCGATACTCTTATGGGTTTCACAAAATCCATATAAAAAAAAAAAAAAAAAAAAAAAAAAAAAAAAAAAAACATTTAAATTTTCCACATGATTGCTCCTTCCGTATGTGTTTAGAATGTGCTGCATATGAAGCTGGATAGAGAAGAAAGCATTTAAGAAAAAAATGCTTCAATACTTTTCGTTGACATTTGCATGAATGAATTTAATTAGTTTGTTATCGGATCAATTCACTTGAATTCACATTTCGCTAATCCACATTTAAACAGGAAAACCATTTTATTTGATAATTATCCTGGTCGTCTGGTTTAGTTGTCTCATATAATTATTGCAAGAATTTTTAGACAAAAAGTAACTATGTTTTGTTTAATTACTTGTACGAGTTTAAAGCATTTTAAGCGAGCATGTAATTGATGTGCGTTAAATGTGCCCTTTATCGGTAACTGAATACAAAAATAATTATGCGAAACCTTAGTGATGAGGATAAGCAAGCATTGGTGTTCTCTTAAAATATATTTTAGCGACGGATATATATTTTTAACTATATGCTAACGAATTTTGTTAAATTTTCTCAGCTACGTACGTACGTAGCTTTTTTGTTCATTCATTTCTAAATACAGTTTTAATGTCTTGTTAAGCAAATAATTCGAACCCCGTGGCACAATGCATGATTGCGAGATATTTACCTTAAAAAGTGAATGAAATAAAATTCAATCGTCAACCGTCATTATCACGGGTAATATTTTCCTTACGCGCAAATACGTAGATTACTATTTGCATCTAATTCGAAAAGGCGCGAGAATTAATACAGATTTTTTTGCAAACATTGTTATATTCCAACTCTAATCAAGTCTACTGATTTGTTTGTCCTTTTCTTTCGGTTTATGTAGATCTTAGCTCCCATTGACACTTAACTTTATATCGATGTGCAACATTTTGCCGGACAATAGTTTTTCTAGGTCTTTTTATTTGCACGATGTTGCATCATTCAGAGGACGATTCTCTGTGCGCATGTAAATGCGGGAATGAATGACTTTTCCGAGCGAGTATTCACTAAAGCTACTGCACTGGGAATTGAAGCAGAGCAAGCGCTCTCTTAATGGATAATATTTCGCGCGTATAGATAATTTTCTCGAATATATTTACGAAAAACAATTTAATACATTGTAGCAAATTAGTTTACATATGCTTGCACATTTATTAATGTATGTTAAAAAAAGGTTTTAAATAATTATTTAAAAGCAAAATTGCAAAGTAGCAACTTTGACAAAAGCAACATTTTTTTGTCTACAGCGCCCTCTTGCTGGTACTGTGATCACGTTGCGTGCTAATCTCTGCTTAAGCGTAGACCGTAATTTCTACGCCACGTGTACTGTTTTCGGTACACTATACGAAAGGAGAGTCAGAATTATTATTAAATATTTAACCTAACTGGCATTTATTTAAATTAAACAATTAAAAGTACGAAGTAAAGAGTCTACTAATGACTAAAATATTGTTTCGGCACCGCACCCGTGCTATTGTCGGCGCACGCCTCAAACAGTACTGGGAACGTTATTACATCGCGTAAAACAGTTAATATTTAGATTTTCATGCCCTAATTTGAAAATTGGATTCGGTGTACAAATGTCCCTTGTCGTGTACTGAAAACGTTGCATGTGTAAGGGAAAGCGTTTATTTACTTCAATCCTTTAACAGCCCATTCTCTAGGCAAGCACATAGGATTTTTTTTTAAACTTTAGTAAAAAATGTTTAAGAGTGTGAAGTTATATATAAATATAACTAGCAAAGACACAAACCAATTTTTTTTTACAGAACTCTGTTAAGCTCTTAACAGAATGCTATAAAACGAACTCTCGGACGAATTTAAGTCAAAATTCAGTTAAAATACAATTTTTGGAAAAATTTTTTACAAAATATAATAAACAAAACATGGATTTATGTAAATTAATTAATATTTGTAAAGTCAGTATTTTTACACTAAGTCGTAAATGAAGTTGATTTAGCGAAAGTTTGCTTAGCTACTGTGCGCAAACCATGTCCGGTGAAAAAATGAAACTAGCACAGCATGAATCCTCTATTAATAGCCTTTCCAACGATGTACAGATTATATTCGCTTTTGCCCGGAGAATTTTTTTATGGGACTTTGAAAATTGCCATACTTAACATAATACAGGCTAACATATAAACAAGTTTTGATAGGTCACTGTGGGCAAATGTGTGGGCCATGTCCAGTGAATGCAACTCTATGCAAGTACTAATATCGATGCAAGTACTAATATCGATGCAAGTACTAATATCGATGCAAGTACTAATATCGATGCAAGTACTTATATCGATGCAAGTACTAATATCGATGCAAGTACTAATATCGATGCAAGTACTAATATCGATGCAAGTACTTATATGGATGCAAGTACTAATATCGATGCAAGTACTTA
>KK502478.1:169091-181409 GCA_000688735.1 Glossina austeni | reverse complement strand
ATATAAGTACTTGCATCGATATTAGTACTTGCATCGATATTAGTACTTGCATCGATATTAGTACTTGCATCGATATTAGTACTTGCATAGAGTTGCATTCACTGGACATGGCCCACACATTTGCCCACAGTGACCTATCAAAACTTGTTTATATGTTAGCCTGTATTATGTTAAGTATGGCAATTTTCAAAGTCCCATAAAAAAATTCTCCGGGCAAAAGCGAATATAATCTGTACATCGTTGGAAAGGCTATTAATAGAGGATTCATGCTGTGCTAGTTTCATTTTTTCACCGGACATGGTTTGCGCACAGTAGCTAAGCAAACTTTCGCTAAATCAACTTCATTTACGACTTAGTGTAAAAATACTGACTTTACAAATATTAATTAATTTACATAAATCCATGTTTTGTTTATTATATTTTGTAAAAAATTTTTCCAAAAATTGTATTTTAACTGAATTTTGACTTAAATTCGTCCGAGACTTCGTTTTATACCATTCTGTTAAGAGCTTAACAGAGCTCTGTAAAAAAGTTATGGTTTATGTCTTTGCTAGTTATATTTAAATATAACTTTACACCCTTAAAATGTTTTTAACCTCTAAACAAAGCTGTCAAAAAGTAATGTGAACCAAACCAAAAAATCCTTTATGCTCCACTAGAGAACGGTATTGTGAACATAAAGTTACAATTTGAAGTAAATCAGTTGAAAATTCAAGTAAGATAATAATAGCAGGGCCAGCAGGAGAAACTTGCTTTCAAAAAAAATGTAATTAATGTTTTAAGTAGTGATAGTTTTTTATTTATTTATTTATTTATTTTTTATTTACGCACGTACGAAACTCAACTAAAATAAATTAACAATCGAATTCAATAAGTAAATGTTATGTTAATTAATATTAAAAACCGGTATAAAGTATGTAAGGGGAAGTAAAGAGAAAAAAATATAAATAAAAATAATAATAATCATTAAATAATAATTCATGTATAAATAAATAAGAAAGAAAAAAAAAAAAGAAAAGAAAACAGGATGTACAAAACGAGCACAGAGACACACCCACAACCAGTATAGAACCAAATTGCAAGTAAATCCGTAAACCATTGCAAACCTACAAAAGCTTGGCAACCGATAATAGTAAACAATACGAGTTAATTTTCGAATCATAGCGATATGTTAAGCTTCAAAGTTAGTTTAAATACGACATAAGCAAGTCGCGCGTATTAAGCAAAGCTGCTTTGATAGACTTTAAAGATTAACTGGCAGACATTATTTAAGTTCCTGCAAGCAACTCTAAACGGGCTAAACAGCTCATAATTATATTTACGTTGACTCGACTTAATGAACATAAAGTGCCTAGGGAGGCGGTTAGGGACATTAAAGCTTATCTCGCACTCAAGTAGTGTGGACGAATCGATAGTACCATTAATCAAATAAATTAAGAAGGAAAGAACAAAAATAAATCCACGTTTCTCAACTGACGGTAAGGATAACAAAGGCAACCCATTTTCATAAGGAGGAAGAGAAACAAGCGGATCGTAATCCAAAGTCCTATGGAAAACAGTAAGAATTGCTTTTGAATTGATTCCATTGAATATACAAAACACCTATTGGCAGGAGGCCACACAACAGAGCCATATTCAAGTACATGTACAGCTTTTTTTAATGTAAGGACCCTTCAGCTCTTGGGACCAGGTCTTAATGAAACTAAGCACCGGCCTGAAGAGACAGAGATAGCTCAATGTGCAAATTAAAGCGTAATCTTTCGTCTAATAGAACCTCTAAATCGATGAACGAATCAAGGTTTTTCAACTTGTGTGAAACAACATTTTGGTGCGGAATGACTTCCGTCTTAAGGAAGAAAGCTTTTTGCATTTTTTAGATTTAATTTCACAAAATTTAACGAGCATCCAACCAAATTATTAAAACCAGTTTGCAGAAGCTGATACGATTGCAATTCCAAAGAGAAGGAGAAAAACAGTTTAACATCGTTAGCATACATCAAGATTTGGCTGGATTTAATCCCCGAGGGGAGATCATTAATGTATAAATTCAATAAAAGGGTTCCTAACTAGCCGCCTTGAGAGACGCCAGACAAATTCAGGGCAAATTCATCGGAGTCGATCAAGTTAAACAGAACCTTGAATGATCTGTCATGCAGATAAGAGTCTATCCATGTCTTTAAGTAAAACGAGACGCCAGAGGCATAAAGTTTGAAGAGCTTTTTCTAAAATCAATATATACGATATCCGCGCGAGAGCCACTAGAAAAAGCCTTGAGAACATGGCAAATAAACCCTAAGAAATTCGTTACAGTAGATCTTGCTTTCCGAAAGCCATGCTGGAATGGAGAAATATATGATTTGATAGAAAAAGCTAAACGCTGAGTAACAATTGGCTCAAACAATTTAGGTAAGACACTCAATCGGAGGATTTCTCTCGAGTTCTCAACATTTTAATAACTTTTACGTAATAACTTCACTTGAAAAATGGACTTTTTGAGTAGAAGAAAAAAAAATTTGAAAAAAATCCATTAGGTACCCCTCTCCCCTCGACGACTATGGGAAAAGCAACAACCGGCCGATGAGCGTAAGTGGGAATTTTATTAGGTTACTATAAATAAGAAATTCCAGACCACTAAACATACATAGCATCAAAACGGATATATGGATGCATTTCATTTGATCCAGTATGCCCCCATAAGTCGGACGATGGAAGGGACTGGAAAAAACAAAGTTCTTAAAAGAACAAGAAGATGACAATATAAAAAAGTTGTTCTTCTAGACTAATTACAAATGCGAGAAGACATAACGAGATTTTTCCTTTCTATGCCCATCACCGAAGGATGAGCGGTGTATTCATTTTGCGGAAACGTTTGCAACGCTCAAAAAGGAAGCACCACAGAACTCATAAAGTATATATATTCTTGATCAGCATAAAATTCTAAGTTGATTTAAGCATTACCGTCTGTGTACTGTCCGTTGCAAGCATTCTCCTGGATGAAACTATCGAGTTCAAAATTGGCAGAAACATTGGAAATTCTTGTATGCAGTTCGGTATTAAAAACGGGCCAAATCTTTTGAAGTGCACGCTTGCAGCACCATGGAAAGTGAAAACACCTCTGTTTTTCAAAAAGAAGTAACAAATTGATTTTTTGATCATTACTCACACACATTACATGAGCATATTCTATGGGGCATGCTGTAGCATGTGTACAAAACTTTCAAAAAAAAAAAGCGTCACAGACCCCATATAAAGTATCCAATTTCTTTGCCAGTTTCAAATTTGGAATGCATCCAAACATATTTGTCTGTTCCTCTGTCCATCTATCTGTTTGCGCAACTGTGTAGTATTTAAGATAACCATTCTCCCATTAGCGAAAATGAAGATATCGCCCACAAATTTTGCCAAAGAATTTGTGGGAATTCGATTCGAAACTTCGATTTTGAAAATGGAAAATATCAGCCCCACTTGCCCGATTTTAAAATTCTTCTTCTTCTTTTCAATCTTAAAAGATTCCGCCGACAACCGTATATAGTTTGCTTACTTTTCTTACCTAACATTTCTTTCATTTCATTTGTAGTTTTTTTTTTTTTTTCCTTTGCGTTTCTTGCGTCTTGCTTTATGATTTTGCGTCGCAATATTTATTTTGTTTTCATTTACAAATCCACGGAAATTTGGAAAGAGTAAATGCATTATAGTTTAGTGTCATTTTTGTTGAACATTTGTTTTGTTTTGCGGAGAATGATGTTACCATAATGGTTAGTTGTGCTTCATTAGCCTCAAAATATGCAGAATAAATTATTTGTATTTGTATTTGTATTTCTTATTGTATTTGTAATGAATGAGATAAGAAAATGTCTGCTTATGTGCATATAAAACACTTTCTATATAATAAATATGCAAATCTAACTGTATATGATTTTACACACGTTTCTTCAATTACTACGGAAAAAGAGAAGACAATGAGGAGAGGAAGAGAAAGAAGAAAGAAAAAGAGAGAGTGAAAGAAAGATGAAATTCCTTCATATATCTTGTCGGTATAACGCCTCCAGGCATGTGACTATATCCGCATCAATGTGTCTGCTTGTCTGGGCACACACACACATATATATATATATATACAAATGAAATTTTATTATTACACACAAAAGTAACTTTTGTAGTTATAAAGAAATGAAAACAAAAACAAAAGGCAGAAAAGAAAGAACATAAACGTAGTTTCTGTGTGTTTGCCTGCTTTTGACAAAAAAAAAAAAGCTTAGCAAGAAGAAGGCAGAAGCATCAGAAGGAAATTCCAGATGGTTGTAAACTATTTCTTTAAAATTTAAGATGATTGTTAAGGGGAGGGGGAGTTCTCATAAACTTGGTTTTTTATTCATTTATTTCTAAAATAATAAAACTCAAGTAAAAGGACGTATGTGTGTGAGTATGACTACATCTTTCAGATATTGTAGTAAGTGTTATTTAAAAGAGCTCTTGAGAGACCTTTTGAAAATAAGTTTTGTTTGAAAGTTAACAGAACCAAGAACAGAGCCTTCATTCGTTCCCTTTCCACTAAAAAGGAAAGGTTGACAGGTTAGCGATAATAAAATAATATCTCCTAGGTATCACATACAACTGTTACTACTAATTTAAACATCATTTTACAAAATGTACACAAAAATTTATGCAAAAATTCGGTCATCGGTCTTTATAAGATCTACAAATCACAATTGTGTGTTTGTGTGTTTGTGTGTTGTGTGAGTGGGTGTTTGAATGTCATATGTGCAACTTGTTGTTCTACTTTATGATTTCTTTTGTTTACATTTCAACATTGTTGCATAATGAAAGAAGGCTTCATTTTTACTACGTAGTGGACGTGTAACACATTCACTCAACAACAGTGAGGACAAGTTAAATGAACAAAAAGCATAATTAAAATGTCATATTCCGTTTTCTTCATCATCGCAAGGTAAAGCGGAAGAATAAAATTTAAAGTGAATTATTTACCCAAAATTAAGATGACCCACATTTCACAAGGTGCGTGTCTTCGCTAAAAATATCTTTGCTAATTTACGATTTATCACGAAAGGCGAGACAAACACATTAATTAAATATTAAAATTAAACAATATTTGCAAACGTGCACATACAAAACAAACTAAGCCTCTATTTACGAATAATAAGTAATTGCTACTAAATCTCATGTAAAATTCCAGTACAAATACTGGAAAGAATTAAATGTCGGAATCGTGTTATAATTTTCAGAGACACTACGCGACTATAGGTTTTTGATATGTCGCGAAAAACGCGTAAACCTATCATAAATAACTTATTTCATTACCATTTCGAGGGTTTAGCACCGTCACAATCGCCTCAAATATGCCTCCTCCGTATACCTAAGGAAATAAATTACTTGTGAAAAATTTTAACGAATTTCCTCAAGGGCAGATTTTTGATATGTTGATCTGAAAAAAAAGGCAAATTTATTTATAAAAAAATTTGCATATGGACATAGCAAAAATAAAGACGGTCAAGCATAGAAAAATCAAAGGTTGAAAAATTTTACCTGTGCGCTTACGTACAAATCTTTAAGCAAACATACCCACAATCGCACACAAGTATTTCTGTTTTAGTGCGAATGGACTCACGCCCAGATCGACTAAAAACGTCATAGTGTAGCGTGCACATGTTAATAAAGTAAGCTTACGCATACTTGTCGTACAAATTTCAGTAAATATTCTCATTTCAGTTCTTTACTCTCTCTCTCTCTCTCTCTCTCTCTTGCGATCGTCTCAATATCGATTGCTTTTATCGGATGACTTCTTGCAAATTTAATAACTTTGCTGTGCAAATGTCGTTAGCGTAATATCCTATCTTATATATGTACTGGTTTTACTTGTGTATATAGAAAAAATCAGGTTTGTGACGAATTTGGTGGGGATGGGCGGGGGTCAGGATAATCGAACTTAGGTTTTCTTAATAGATTTGAAGACATATTGAAAATCTGTACTTGTGGGAAATTCGCTAAAACTTTTCGTAAGTAATTTAGTGTATTGTTACTTTTCTACAATAATACAAATGCAGTCACTATATTAGTAAATAGTAACAATAAATTTTTTTTTTTTAATTTGTTATAGCATTTCTGTATGATTTCTTCTTTTATTTATGCTTGATCTCTATTTTGCTTATCAATTTACTTAGCAGAGGCGCAAACCAACTGTGAAGATAGCCCACTTTTTAGCAAAGACAAAAATGTGGACTACGTACAGTGGGCTCTCTTCATGCCAGTAATTATTTCCAATTTCGATGGAATGTCTCAAATCCTCGCTACTTACTTGTCATAAGATTTTTTAAATAAACATTTTTCGTAATTAAGAAAAAATAAATTTCATTGAAAATGTGCAACAGTATTGCGATCGTCATCGGTAATGTAAGCGTAAACATATTAATGAAAAAACTGCTACCCAAATACATGCCAGAACTATGTGCTTTCAACTTGTTTTCAATTTATTTGCATTTGGGGGGGGGGGAGAATATGCTAAATGGTCTTAGAATAAATGGGAAATAAATTGGAAATAAATTGAAACGACAACTATATCGTCCCTTGTGGTCGTATTATTAAATCGGTGAACAGATATTTCAAAGTAATAGGCAAATATATGAAAATAATTTCGACCTTTTCGCGAGGTTCTTTCAGTTCTTTTTCTTCATATATAGATCTTGCCCAGTTTTCAACCTCACATTCTTAAGCGGTCCAGGAATGTTTATGGCAAATTTCAGCTTCCCACCTACATTTTTATGATTGCAGGGATTCTACAAAAGTTATGGAGCAAAGCGACCCATAATTGTAGAAATAGGTATATGTCGTCGGCATCTCGAAAGCTAGATCACGTAGAGAAGAGCTAATCATGGGATTTGAACGATATTTTTACATAAATAACAATTGTCAAAATTGTTGCTTGTTCTTATTGACTAATGCGATCTGTCTGGTGTTTATATAACAAATCCTAAATAATTCCGTAGTTGCACATTCGAAGAGGACGTGTAAGAGACAAAGTAAGGACTTTATAAAATTATTAGTTAAAGAAAGCTGGCTGAATAGATTTTTTTAAGAAAAGAAGGAAAAGAAAAAAATTCATAATAGATTTATTTTGACTTAAATCATTGCGAATAGAGCAGGCGCCCGGACTGATGGGGTTCGGCTAAAACTAGACTAATCAAAAATTCATACAAGCAGTTCCATGGTTACTTTGACAGTACATATCTGTATTTTGCAAATATTTGATGAGTCCCCGCGTTGATGGCTATAAAAACAACTTTGTATATAGAAAACAATGTAAATAACACAACAATAAATTTGCTTAAAATTGTTACCTCGAAGATGTTAATTGTTATATAAGCGGGGCGTGTTATGCAAAATAAAAAATGTATATAGAAAACGAAGGATTCTTCGTTCTAATACTCCCAAGCAAATAATAATTTTAATAAAAAATTTCACAACATATAGCAAATGCATGAAGTGAGAATATTTTTTTGCATAATTCATTAAATTATTTGGTCCTGAGAAACTCATCAAGGATAACAAGAGATATTTAGTAATCATTTTGTTATATTTTGCAATTGAAACCTAAGTTCGTTTTTGATCTCAGATCAGATAATTGAAATTTACGCCAGTAAGTAATGCTTCGAAATAATAAAAAAGTTTGGAATTGATTGCATTACATTTGAGAACATAATAAACGGAAGAAAAAAAAATTGCCGAAACAAGTTTTTAGAAAAGAATCATTGAAATAAAACGAATCTCATTCTGCAAATTTTATTTAAATTTTTTCCCCTTATTTTCATTTCCTTTAAAATGGTTTTAAGACGATTAAGTTCCAGCCATACCATTACATGCTAGACATTGAACACTAACTTCACGTACTTTTACAGTTTTATATTTCGTTGTATGGCGTGAGGAGAGTGGAGTGGGAGGGGGGACAATACTTCGCTCGAAAACGTATGTAAGACAATCGAGTAAAATCTCGTTTTGCTTTAATGCTAGGTATTGTAATAGTAAGCAGCTTTTTTCGAAACATTGTGTAAATATTTTCATACAACAGAAACATGAGATGAAAATCATTTTTTGCTTTTTCATTTCTAACGATTTGTTCCAGTCAATTGAATCGTCCGACCGTAAAGTTATTTAATAGTTTGGTAAAGTATATGACACCAATGCAGCAGAAGACGGTAGCAAATGCTTTCTCCCAGCAACAGTATATGCGAAGAGTAGCGGCAAAGAACGAAATTGAAATAAAACAAAGCGAAAAGGATAAAAAGATTGCTGTATTTCTGTACTTTAGGTCATATTTAAGCCGTTGACCGCACAAAATCGATGAACTTCATTTTTTCAACACCGACACTTCTTAAATTTAAGCGTCGAAGCACTTGGTATAGTCATAACTTTTTATAGATATTATATCTTCCCTCAGTAATATTGATTCACAGCATTAAACGACCAAACTTTTTTTGGCAATGGAATTATAAATAATTTATAATTGATTAACTCCCTACTTCGATGTAAATCGTGGCAATAATTCAAATGCATTAGCAAGTGTTGAAGGATGAACGATGAATTTTTTAGTTTTTGAAGTCCCTCCGAGATTTAATATTATTAATAAATTAATTAGTCACTGCCGCACGAGAAAATATTTGTTAAGTTATATTCGCTTTAAAATGAAAACAAATATTATACCGTTTTAATCAAGATAAGTGAATGTAATAACAATATGGATGCGTGAAAAGAGTGACTCATCTGATGTCTCTTCCATGCCATTCATCAACACAAAGTCTGGCTCAAGACATGTTCTTCGCATTTATTTGTTTGCAACAGTAAAAAGATATCAACAAACACATTGATTAGTAGGAAAAGAACTTGGAATCCTGATAATGGAGCTTGAAATTTACGAAAGCAAAAAAAACAACAAAAAGTTTGGTATATAGGAATAAAGGAGGAAATTGAATATCTACAAAAACAATTTTCGATGTAATAGGTAGTTGTTGTCGGAAGTGCAATCAAAAAATTCTTTCGGATGAGAGAGAGGTAGAGGCTGCCATGAAGGCGTTTTATAGTTTGCATTATCAATTTGATCGAAATATTTTCTTAAGAGCTTATATTAAACTGAAAGAAGTAAGAAGACGGAGGCCCACGAATAACACTAACGCACTAAAAAATGATATCGTTTAGGGACCAGTATCAGTTGATTGATGAGCGAATATGCAAATGCTCTTCTAAAGAGCAAGTTACATCTTTTGTCCGATCAGCGCAAAAATCTTGCTGCAAGTAATAAACTAGATGACGCACACGGTATGAAACATATAAAGTCTCTACCAGTCACTGCACTAGAGCCCATAATCCAAGACGAATATATTTAAATTCTCACTTAAATATTCTATTAAGAAAATGCATGATCTATATCGGACACAATGTGAAAAGGAACGCGCATAATGCCAATAAAGGGAATATATTACTATAAGGTATTCTCTAGAAAATTTAATTTCCATTTTAAAAAATCATTCAAGGATAATCGTCAAGCTTATGATTCTTTGCAAATAAAAATTCAATCTTCAGACGGCGACAGAATTAAGATGACAGAGAAGCTCGCAGACACCAAGATTTCTTTCCAACAAAACCTATAGAAAGTTCAGTCATTAAAAGAAAGGCAATAAGTATAGGGTTTCCAGTAAATTGACTTAAAGTGCGCTGAATAAAGTTAGAAATGTTGAAACGCGGCCTTGTAAAATTCGAATGAGGCTATAATAAGGAATCAGAATACAATGGAATTATTATAGGTAAATCCGTAGAAGGCAGACCATAGACTATGACAAGGGAAAAAAAGAAGGACATGGTTGACCTGGTAATAAAATACACTCCTCCTGTTAAACGTGATTAGCATAAAAACTTGACAAAAAATCGAAATGATGAGTCCTCACATACACATCTGATGAAGACGACATCATTTATAATCACAAATAATTATATTATAATGAAAATCTTCATATTTTTGTTTTTATGGAATATTTTGTAAAAAAAATATATAATAATTAACTTTTCCTGTAATAAAAAACGACGTCAAAATTTAAACACTGAATTTAACTTTATTAGTTAAATCGATTAACTTCATCGGTTAGATGAAAATTGTAACATTACTAACGACTATTCCTTAGCCATTCTATTTTGTTAATTTTATATACCGTTAGATGAAATCTGCATATTTACCTTGAATTCTAAAATATTTACTTGAATTGTGTAATAACTTTATGCAAAGGCATTTTAAAAAATAATGTACATTATTATCTCAATGCATTGCTCAATTATTGCTTTGATGAGGTTAAACGATTTGTGCAACGCATGGCTCGTTGTCATTTTGCTTGCATAAAGCGTATTATGAGACATCATAAAATATCATAATAATCTAATAAAAACAGTGATAGAAATACTAATAATCGTGTAACTTGAATTCTTACATATAACTAATACGCATATTTTCTTGTGTAGTCATTATTGCTGAAAATAAAAAAAAAAAAATTCCATTTTATCTTCACATATTTGATGATAATATCGTTGCGCGTAGCGTGTAACTCTATGCTGTTTTATATGAATAAAGTACATTATTATTGTGTTCTTGTATCGCATGCGATAGAAATTTAATTGCGTTTCCATGGATTTCACTCAATAAGAGTTTTCTCACTCATTGTTTGTTTAGAGAAAGCTCAAGTTTTTCTGTTTTCAACTTAATTTTCCATTTTAATCTTGTTAAAGATTCTCTGTTTTGTATCCATTGCTGGAAGGTGAGATTTTATTTTATTCAGATAAATTCCATGAAATATATATATGAAAGATTGATCAAATGTAATCTTCTTACCGCTTGTAGCAGCCAGTCATATTCAAGTTTCCATCTCAAATGAAGAAGATAAACACAAGATAGATTCTATATTCTAGCATATCTGATCTCTGAAATCATGCGAGAATCTATTCATTTGGACTGCAGATATTTCAAGATTTAATTGATTTTTGCACTTAGCTTTTGCAAGACTCATCATAAGCACAAATTGAAGGCAAATTGCCAAACTTTAAACGCAATTTCAACAGATGGAACGATACCCAGACATGACAAAATCGATTTCACTGTTGACCCGGGACTGCTATGAATATTGCAGTGCATCTTTTAAGGTATTGCAAATATTTGGCAATGCTAAGCGAATATCTTGCAGCATATATGAAAAAAAAATGTGTTTTCCACCTTATGAGTTTTGAAAGTGGCGTAAGTCAATTTTTAAAAGTAATATAAATCGTCACACGTCATTTATTAAAGAGAATTATATTTAACGATAGAAGAAATTCGCGTGGGTGGTCGAGTAGGCAAAGGATATCCACTAGTAACTCAATGCTATTGTGTTTTTCAATGAATTACTTGCTCCCATTTTAGTTTAATACAACCGCACTCCTAATTGTAACGGCAAACTGCTAGACCTTTGCTTTGCCAATTTCCCGGAGGTAGTTGGAAATTGCTGTCCTCTTGTTAGTTTATCTGAGGATCCGTATCATCCAGCAATTTGTATATCCTTTCTTTAGAGGCAGGCACGATCCGTTGAACCACGCTAACGTGCCAAATCCAACTTCCTCAAAAAAACATTACGATTTTAATGAACCCAATAAGTTAGTGCTTAAATCTCATCTTCCACACATTGTGCCCGATTTTTCTGCTTTGAATATTAAAAACATGCTATCATCGTTCTATAATGGATTTAGACTAGCTCTTTGAGCATCCGTTCCGATCAATCAATCTCAACCTCCAAGCTTCTGCCCGCTATGGTTTAACAAGACAATTAAATATTACAAAACTACGAAAGACAAACTTTCGAAAAAATTTATGAAAAGTTGTTCTGCTTACGACTATTTCGCCTATTCTGCTGCAAGGCATAGATTTAGTTACCTTAACCACCATTGCTATTGCAGATACCGTCAGTTGATAAAATCCTCACTGCTTGTTAACCATAGGTATTTTTTTAAGCTTGTCAACTCCAAAGAAAAATCTCTATATATCCTTCGCATGTTTCTTTCAATGCTCAGCCATCCTCTGATGATATTGAAACCTGAAATCTCTTTGCTAAATATTTCAACGAAATTTTTCAACTGCTTATTCGGATTTAACCGTTAGCTATCCGTTGATCTGTTAATCGATTTAGGGGTTCCATTCGACCATAGATTACGCTTTAATTTGCACATTGAGCTATCTCTGTCTCTTCAGGCCGGTGCTTAGTTTCATTAAGACCTGGTCCCAAGAGCTGAAGGGTCCTT
>KK502478.1:142386-168451 GCA_000688735.1 Glossina austeni | reverse complement strand
TATTATTTAATGATTATTATTATTTTTATTTATATTTTTTTCTCTTTACTTCCCCTTACATACTTTATACCGGTTTTTAATATTAATTAACATAAGATTTACTTGTGAGAATCAATTGAATTTGACTGTTAATTTATTTTAGGTGAGTTTCGTATGTAAGTAAATAAAAAATAAATAAATATCGTTATAACGCAAAGAGTTTGAAATCGGGATAAATCGAATAAGTTTTTCAAGAAACGCAGACATTTTCGAATGCTATAACTTTCGAATGGTGGACGAACAAAACGAAAGTTAATACGAGGAAAATCACCCGTTTTGCTAAGATGTTATAAAGGATATATAATATCCTAACCTAGTATAAATAATAATTATGGAAAAGTTAAAATCAAATAATACCTAACGAAATATGTCTAAATGAGTTCATATATATAAAATATATAATTTAGCATACGTACATGTAAACATGTGTGCGTGTATTGTGTATATATTTGACAGCACTTGGGCAAAACATAATATGTGTGTATAGAAAACAAAAAAAAAAGAAAAAAAAAAGAAACAAAAAACAAAAAAAAAAAAATGCATTTATAGATTCCTTGCAGTTCGCAGTGCAACTCATTCGAGCATAAATTTTAACTCTTTAGAATTTATGTCAAAGGTTTCCCTGTAAACGAGAATGTCATTGAAATTCAAAAAATTTACATTTTCTCTACACTAACAAAACGTTATTGTTTTTGTGTACTGACATAAATTGTAAAGGTTGGTATCGTTTAAAAATATCCAGAGAAAAAATAAAATTTGAATTTATATCCAAATAGAAGATTAAAGTTTTCAAACTAAGCAACGGGATACCAAACTTTGTTGCAAGCAATTAAAAATAACACAAATTTGTATCTGCCATGGATAGTATTATGCCTTCAGTTATTATATATCAAGTCACCTATAGGGAATAATTTAGTTACTATGAGATTAATGTGATTCGTTTTCTAATTCAATGAAAAATTTACCGGGAGACAAGAATAACCGATCACAGCGAGAAAATCGTTTATTTATGTTTATAAATAAGACCAGAAAATTATTTACAAAATCTAAATGGAATACAGACGTACCGTTGATAAGTTATCCTGCACGACTACCAGGTGAACATGGTTCTAGGGTTGGGGAAGTTCTTCAAACGGACACTTACTGCTCCATCTCAATTCGAGACTAACCAACTTAACCATTGTCGCCCTCCCATTTTTGTTGATTTTGCTGCGCTAATATCAGTGAATTCTTATTTTCATTCGATAAAACCAAATCGTCCTTCCATGTAAGAGTCAACTAGAAAATTTTAACGAGGATAAGTGAACTAACGTATTAGACAAAGTTATGTGTGGTATTTAAGCGTTGGCTTTGTCCGGCTATACCGTCTTCATTTTTTTTGTTTTTTTTTTTTTTGCTATATTATGGGAATTCCCTTAGTTAGTTTGTGTGATTTCTATCGCTGAAAAAAAATAATTAAATTCAATGATTTATTTAACCGGGAATCCATCTTCTTGTAAATTATTATTATGTATAATAATGAAGCGTACAATGTTCGCTAGTGTTGTCAATGACTGACACTGTAAACATAGGACAGATTGTAGCACTATTTATATTTTATTCACATTACGAGAGTACTTTGTGGTACTTAGCTTTTGATCGAATGAATTCTCCAATTGACTTGAACTTTCAGTTTCCTGAACTAGATCAACTATTAACTAAACTAGATCCTTCTTTCCATTGGGAAATATCAGCAATTCGTCTCGCTTGCCGTTGCTAACGTTCAACTCACTTTGGTGAGCGGATGGCACTTGCCATCATTTACATACGCTGAGGACATCCGGATTGTGCTTACAAGTAGTATACGTACTCCCAGCTTATATTTCAATCCAGCCTCGATAGCTCTATTTAAGGAGCAACTCAACATGGAAGTCCTATCATTATTTTTATGTTAAGAGAGACAAGAGCATTTTATTTAGATGATACCATGCGATACTTCTCTTTAAGCTTATGTCGAAAAATAATTTAAAAGAAATTACTGCCAAGGAAGACTGACAAATAAATACCCTACATCACCTTACTTTCAACATACGACAGGGTATGTGGATTGCTCGTAAAAATGCTCCGATCCAATGCATTTTCAACGGGATTCTTCATTTCGTACAAAATAAATTTGTTAAGAGAGCGCACGTTATAGCATATTAAGAAAATATTATTATTATATAAATGAAAAGTGGAGGGTAAAATTCAAATTTTGAAATTTTCTTAGCTAGGGACAAACATACAGACCACTTGAAACGATTGTTAGTTTTCTTCCTTTTTTGTTTTTGTGTTTCATTTATGATTTCATTAGATGACAATTTTTACGAAAATTAATCTTTTTGTTGAATAACTGGGAAAGTGCTTTATTTTATTATCAAAAAGCCGAGCTATTTTGTCTATGCCAACAGAATGTGACTTCTTGCCGTATATGCTTTATGTGACTTTCACGAATGAAGTGCTCTTAATTATTAATGCTGCTGCACTTGACAACCGCCGTCAGTCAGATGCGTGCAGTGCCGCTATTTATCACACATTCATATATTTGTGTATACCGTTATGCCATATAGTATATGGCATATAATATATGTAGTGCACGCTAGATACTTTTATTTAAGTTTTAATTATTAAGTAGTATTCTCTCTGTGCCCCTCCGTAGCCAGGCTGTGTGTTCTATAGATAATAATTTTTGATATTATAAAAAGAAAAAAAAAAAAGTTATTGTGTCAAGCAAAATGATATCACAAAACATTACACGCCTGGTTTGTTTTCCTTTTTGTTATCAGAAGAGGACTTCTTTCATTTTATAATACGCGTCACCAAAGGTCGGGTAGGCATCTCTGCCTATTATTCTGTTTGTAAAATCTAAAAGTGTGCTGCAGAAGCCCATAATGTATACATACATACATACATACATACATACATACATACATGCATATATATATCTATATATAAAAAACACATTCATACTTTTCATTGGCACAAAATTGGGTATTACAACCGCCTAAATGTTCGCTCGATAAGATCTCATGGTTGCAAAAACTCAGAACGGAAACTCGAACCGCGTGCATATATCCTCAGGAAATGAGAACAAACAACATATTCAAAAATATGCGTGATATGTTTCAAATCCCGCCTACATTTATTTGAAAAAAAAAAAAAAAATGACAACTATTAGCGAAAAGAAAGTTTGTAGCTTGTGTCGCGACTAACTTCATATCTAACGCAGTGAAAAACTTGATAGGAATATTTTCCGTGACAAAAAATAAACCTGGTTTTAATTTTTGGAGTAATTAACAACAACAAGGATTTTGTACGTCTTCTTGAGGCTATCCCTCCCACGCCCACAATGCAAATATTCTCTCATTTGTTTGCTTTCAAAACATTGTTCAAATTATATCTAAAAAATGACTCAAGCTTTGAGGCAAAAAAAAACCGCTAAAATAATTATATGCAGCTTTGATAGAATTTTTGATATTCACAATTAAAAATTTGAGACCGGGTGGATCCATTTTTCAAAGACGATCGAGAACGAATTCAAGACGAAAACTTATGCATCGCTTGCAAAAAGCCATTTGCCAGAAGCGACCAACTTTATGAACAAAAAGCTGTTGGTCCGCGCATCACGATAATGATGCGTTTCAGGTATCATTGGTTGTGCTCAGGAACATTTCGACAAAACCTCGACCTACATCCACCTAAATCCACAATTACCGATTTCGATTTATTTAATACCGTGCGACTCTTAGCAGGACAATAAACTCAAAAGGCCGATTAGCGGACAGCGCTTCGACCCGATTGAAAAGGTAAAAACCGACTCGAAAAAAGTATTTAAGGCCTTCAGGGGAGAGAAAACTTCTCTGATCGTTTCAAGGATTGGCAAAAACATTCCCAAAGTGCATTGTATTGCACAGGGAGTACTTTGAAGGCCATGAAATTGATTTGAGAGAATAAATATTTTCCATTTTATGAAAAAACTCATAACTTAATATATATTTTAATTACCGTAGTTTATAAATACCAAGCAAAAGCAACTGAATTTGAATTTTCACAATTTAATGCTGAATACCAAAATAATTTAGCAACTGCAAGCTAATATTATCCCTTTGACATAACTTTGAGGAATTGCAAAGTCACTCGGGTGTATTGTTTCAAGTATGCCTGCACTTTTATTTATTTTTTATTCCATCACTATATAAGGATATAATATATAATAATAAATAGCAACAATGTAATGTTATTGTAATAATAAATAATATAACAAAATGTCGCTTTAATACATCCCCGGAAGATCTATTATTCTTGATTTGTACCAAGTTAATAAAAGGCGAAAAACATTATTCATAGCTCGTAGCAGATAGTGACCGCCAATTTTTTTGAAATTCAGATAAATTTTCAGAGAAACATTGGGCTTCAAGCGCTTACAAAAACCAAAGCTTACAAGGATCTACAACTGACAGAGGCGTTGCTCTAAAATCTAATTTCTTGAGCCAGTTAAGAGGGCGATGTAAAAACGATATCAACTGATTATTATTATTTTACAAATTTTAGTGGGACGCTCTGAATTTTTTCAGACTAAACGCAATACAGAGTTTTTTTGTCGATTTTCTCTTACACTCATCAATGAAAGATGGAGGTGCAGTAATTTTGTGATTTAGCCGGAAATAGACATCAGATACTGTTTGAAGTATAAAAATACTCTTGATTAATGTGACTGTAATCAAACACGAAAACAAAAGCTTAGATTAAATTTCAATTGAAATAAGTAAGAAAATTAAATACGGTCGGGACTGATTCTTTTATATCCATCACCGTTTACCACAAAAAAAGGCAAAAGAAGTAAAAGAACAAATAATGCTTATGCTCTATAGCATGTGGAGTGGGCGCAGTTGATTTCTTCTATTTCCAAAATAAAGATTTTTTCGTATAGGCATGGGGCTGTTGTAGGCGTGTCCTTTGAAAATTTCAGGTCAATTCCAAAGTCTTTTGCAATTTTGTAGGCGATACCTTCACTTTCGGTAACTGGAGAATGTTTACCACAAATACTGCAAATTTACCCAAACAAATAGATGAACAGACGAACAGACGAACAGACGGACATGTTTAGGTTCATTCACGGGTGGTAACTGGCCAAGAATTTGTATACTTTATGGGGTTTTTGAAGCTTGTTTCTGCGCGTTATAAAAGTACTCAAAAAATAATTAAATTTTGTTACACTACAATATTGGGTAGGTGTGGTCAAGTCTTTCATTTTTTGTGCAAAAATGCTACAACATGGCCCATAAAATATGCGTTCAAATTTTTGGACATTTGTCTGTTTATTAGTAATTAGCAAAAACCAATTTTCGATTCTCTTTGAAAAACAGAAGTATTCTCAGTTTATGTGGTGCCGTGGGCATGTCCTTCGACCGGTTTGGCTCATTTTTAATACCAATCTGCGTCTAAGAACTTTCATTGCTTCCGCCAAACTTGAAGTCGATCGCTTCATTGTTGCGGCCGGGAGAATGTTTAAAACAGACATTACATAAATAGGCAGACGGGCAAACGGACTTAAATGGATTTAGAATTTGATGCTGATCAAGTGTATATATATATATATTTTGTGAGATCTCTGGTGCTTCCTTCTGGCCGTTGCAAATGTTTTGCGTATAAAACTTACATTCACAACAGTTACAAAAGCAGAAAAAAGTTGACAAATATTAGAAATTTTGATAGATTAAGTTTTTCTCATAAAATCGTATCGTTTTTCTTTTTCTTTAAAACCTTATATACATGAACTGATATATTAATTAATACGTCTTTGTCGCTATTATTTAAAATATCTTCTTTGTTGGGTATGATCTCAGGGTTTGATATCTTTATGACTTGCGAAATTTACGGCAATGAGAGTAGAAGATAATAAACCGTTGACGGGAGTTTTACAAAAAATACTAAATGAAAACTATATTGTAAGCTGAAGGGCAGTTTTAACGTTCCTTTCTCCAAACAGTCCCGAGTGGCAATGGGGAATAAGACGTTGTCGACTGGACCTTTGCCTTTGTGATCAATATTTTCAAATTTTTTCTGTTTTCTTTTTCCGTAAATGCTATTGCGTCAGTCGTCTTCATTTTCGTGTAACATAAGCAAATAAGAACGAAGAACCACATTTCGCGAATTCTTCGCTCGTCCACAAGTAGCGTACGATCACTTATAAATTGTTCATGGAAATTAAAAAATTTCGCTTATGTTTTTATCCTTCGATTAGCAAATTTTGAATGCCTTCTCAATGTACGGACTTTCTATATTTTCGATAAATTTGAGCTCAATATCGTAATATATGCGGCCACCAGAATGTCCACACAAACAGATATCAATTCAAGGTATTATATTGATCAAGAATGTATATGCGTTGCGTAGCTTCGTAAAAACTACCTTCTGGGTAGTACGAGCGTTTTGAGAAAATTATAATAGAAAATTATAAAAAAAAATAATACTCCCTTTGCCAATATATATATGTAGGGTATAAAAAAGTTAGAAGATTGGGTAACCATAAAAATAAACTACGATAAACTTCACGCCTTGATGGTGAAATTTATTTACGGCGGTAGCGGTCTAAAAATAGTGATTTTTGGAATTTTTTTTTTTTTTTAAACGAAAGCAAAGAAAATCCAGGTAGAAAAGAAAATATATTTGACGAAATTATTAAATACGTATTCAAATGTTAAAAAACTATTCGTTTTTTAAGGGCGAAGATACGGTAAAAAATTCGAATAAAAACTATAATGAAAATTGTAAGAGTTTCGACGTCAAATGTCTTGTAAAACCGTTTTTGGAGAAAAACGACTTGAAATTTTTCGAATGGATCAAATTTTTATCATTAGGTAAAGCCTCAATAATTATCTCGAGGATGCTTAGCTAATGTATTTTTATTTCGAAATGCACATAAGTTGTCTCTATAACATATAAAATCAACACACAATCGCAGTTGGAATTCATTTGATACTAAAATTCTTTTTGGAGCACTTTGAGGAGAGTCGAAACTTTCAACATTTGTATGTAAAACATTTATATGTAAAACATTTGTAATGAATGTTTTCGACACATTCAAGGAGTATGAAAGCGTACATTAAGCTAATAAAAAAAAAAAAAAAAATTCTTTTTCTGAAAAATTTATAGCAGTTTTCGCCTTTAAAATGAAAATGAACGCAAAGCGTTCTTTGATGCAATCGCTCCCAATAACACAACTATCGTCCCCCCTAAGGCTTATTCAATGCTTGAGAGTTGCTCTGTGCTGTATGGTTTCTTTCATTTCTTATAGTTCAAAGTGCGCCTTTATCAACGGTTTCGTTCGCGTTCACATTCTTATATGCATATACTGCCTCCTATGTCTATATATATATATATATATATGTATACTGTGTGGTTTTTTATGGAGGTATTCTTGTGATTATAAAAAAAAAAAAAAACAAAATGCAAAGTATATCATTACGTTCTTGTATATGCGTCTGCACATATGTTATGCAACGTATGTAAGTATATACCGCAAGTCTTAGAAATAACTGTAAAGTGTCTATAGAAACTAGTTCAAGGTTTTTCAACAAATGAAATTCGTTGCTGTTTTGGATGTAACTTAAAAAAATTGTTGTTTTTTTTTTTTTGTTCCTTTTTTGTAATTTGATACAACTTTAGAATAACTTTCCTTTACAGGTAATGATATCAGGCATACGCCGTCATATACGTTATGGAAGCATTTGATGACAGTTAGACAAACAACTAGAAATGTAAGTTACAAAGAATAACTTTTAAAACGTATGAGTGAAATTCAATGAAAATTCTTTTAATTAAAGTTAGAGGGAAAAAAGGATGAATTTCACGTAAGTTTCAATTAAATTACTTTTTTATTAATGCAGAGTAATAGATAGTAATTAACTGTAACGACAACAGCTATATGAAAACCAGTAAAGTCACGTAAGTGGTTAAGTAATAGAATGCTGAGTGGAGAATAATATCGAGTTCAATTTGCTGAAATATATTAAAATATATTTTTTTCTCCTTTTCTACGACCAATTACTCAGGGGATGCGTCTGATTCGTGTAAACCTGGCGTGATCGTGGCGATCAGAAAGTAGAGAGGAAAGAGATAAAAAATAGGGAGATGGTGGCCACAGACCAGTGGGTACTTAATAAAAAGTTAAATTTTCAAGTCATAAGTATAATAATACGCAACACAGTGTTACGGATCCAGGGGTCGGTTTACAGTTCACGTTATCGAGGTATCGTACGATACGAAGGACAAAAACAATATGATCCACCTTTGGGTTGATGATATTCGATTGCCTTCGTATCGAGTTGAGCTTCTCGTTCGTTGCATTTACAACGGATTTTTGGGTTAATATCGCTGTATGTACAGGCGTCCCTCGCTTAACACGGTATTTGTAAAGCATGTTTTCCATACAACGCGGTACACAATTTGCGGCAATTGTAACACGATTTGAGAAAACCATAAATTGTTAATAAAGACTTGTAGCTTTTGGGTACATTATCCCGTGCAGTTGCAAGTGTATCTGAGTTCATGACATCGCCTGAACCGGGATAATTTTAAAATTTTCACATTGATTTGCTTTTGTCTTTACTAGACTATCAACTGTTCATTTATTAGGATTAGATTAAAGTCCATAAGATTGCCGAACGATTGACCGAACGTGAATTTTTAAAAAAGATGAAGCATTTCGCAAATATATCTCTACTTCAATACAAATATGAATGAATTATAGTTTTTGGACTGTGTTTGCGTAAGCTTGTAAGTAGAGTAGATCTCTTCCTACCCGCTTGCGATATGACTTGAACCATTTTTAAAAGTTGCCCGTCTGCCCCTGTGCAGTTCTGCACAGACTTGAAGCGACACAAAGTAACGAACGCAAGCTCTATGTTTATTCATTCCCTTTGAAACAAGTAACAAAGGATTGATTTTAAAATTGAATAAAACTTCTCTCTTATGTTCTTGTATACGCTCGTGTATGAATATCAATACAAATAATTCGTATGTCAAATATTCGTATGTCAATATGTATGTTGTTATTCAAAAATTATTAAATGAAAAATATTTACAAAATGAATGTTATTTATACGTATATTTAAATAATACCTACGAGTGGAAATATCAAAACACTTTTTTCCCTATATAACCAACACACTCATGATAGCACTTCCAAATGTGTCCAATTATGTTTTGTAGCTGTAAACAAAATATTTTTCGAATGTTTATTCAGACTTGAATTTTCGATATATTTGTGTTTGTTTACTTTCGTTCATATATATATTTTTTTTTTTTCTGAGCGTATGCCTAAAATATATGTTTTTTTTTTATTTAGAAGTCATTTAGTCTCAGTACAGCGAAAGAGAAAATTACAGGAGAATTGCAGAACAGATTTTATCACATCGACAAGCTTGACTTTTGAAATTTTCTTTGTTTTCATCGCAATTAAATATAAAATTATTGCCAAAGTGCAATCTTGTTCATCAGATAGAACAGCTTCCACTAGACATAGTTAACACATGTGATTAGATAACTTTTCATCATCTTCCTTATATTATTCATCCGTACGGCTGGCAGAAGAAGAAAACAGAAGGTAGCTTTCGTTTATCTACGTCGCTCGTTCAGCTAATTTTAATAAATCATAACAAATTAATAAACAAAGAGGAAAGTCATGCTTCTCACGACTCGGATCTTTCATAAACACCTACTGAAAAGAATACAATAATAAAATGAACAAGTAAGAAGATTATATGCGGTCGTGACGGAATCTTTTACACCCATCACCGTAATCTTAAACGTGACTTAGATAAAAAGGAAAAGAACAAAATTTTCATACTCTATGGCATCGGGTGGGCGTAGCTAATGTTTTCTATTTTCAGAATAAAAGTGGAAATCGATGTGTTATACTGCCTTCAAAAGTTCTCCGGTGTAAAAACGGACCTGATTAAGCCACTAAAACGCTTACTACTATTTATAGAAACGTTTTGCAATTTTTACATTCATCACCGAATGATCAGAAGTATATTCATTTTATCAAAACGTTTGCAACGCCCAGAAGGAAGATCCGGCGATCCCACAAAGAATGTACATAAGTCAACGAAAACCTTGTCTTAATTTCCTTTATAATGCTTTTCGCTTTCCGGTCGCACGCTAATCACACGACCGATTCGTCGCCTTGTCCACAAAATTATTCTATTGCAATTTTCTAATAAATATTATCTCCTTCTTGTATGAGTACGATAACTCTTGGTGTTGTCGCGACATTCGTCGGGCATTCGGTCGAAGAACATGTTCGCGGTACCACGTAAAATGAGAACTCCCCTGTTTTCAAAAGCTATAAAAAATTGGTGTTTTGCTCAACACTCATAAACTACAGCAGCTAAATGTACAAAAATATGAACTATGGGCGATGCAGTAGTGGCCGTACAAAAATGAAAAAAATCGACCGCACCTACCTAATGTTATAATGTATCGAAATTTAATTTTTTTTTTTTTTTTTTGCAATACTTTTGTAACGCGCAGGAACACCTTTAAAAATCCACATTAAGTGTAGAAATTCTTGGGCAGCTTCAAATTTCCAATGCCCCTAAGCACCTGTCTGTCAATTCGGTTGTCTGTCTATTCGTTTGTCCACCTGTACATATGCGCAACTGTTTAGTATCTGTGGTAAATATTCTCCCGTTCGTAAAAATGAAAAAATCGCCTACAAATTTGCAAAAGAATTTGCAAGTGATCCAAACCGAGCAGAAGACACGCTTACAACGCCCACGTGCCCATACAATAAAGACTGCGAGCATCTTAGCTTTCCGTGTCGTTCGCTTGTCACTCATAAAGTACAACACACACACCACATAATATTTCCCGTTTTTATTCTGAAGATAGAAAAAATCTGGCGCACGCATCCAATGTTATAGCGTATAAAACTTTAGTTATTTTCTTGTTTATTGAATCTTTTTTATGCTCATGTATGATGGGTATGAAAGATTTGGTCACGAGTGAATATAATTTTCTCATTTGTTCATTTTTGGTTTATTTTCAAAGTAATTGCAGAGAACGCAATGTCAATAAAAAAAAATTCAAGTCTGTTAAACCGACCATTTGGCCGACCATTTGACCATTTGGTCTTTTTTCACAATTTGCTTCTTTTTTTTTTTTAGTTTAAGTAAATTAGAATGATAATAACGGTAATGCTCTTGTGTTGATCTCAAAAAGCTATATAGCAAATATTGCAAGAATTTCTACAACATTTTGTCTGCAAAAAAATGAGCGAAGTTAACTAAAAAATGATTTAAATTCAATTTACAAAAAAAAAAAAAAAAAAAAATTTAATACAAACTGATGTTAGCAGTGAATACAAGGCTGTATTCATATATAGTTAAACCAACAATTGTAGGTTACGTTTCATTGTTTGAAATGAATGACAGTCTCAGTTAATGCAGCAGAAGGAGGCGAATTACAAAACGCGAGACGCAATCTTTGCTTAAGCAAAAATTGCTTTTCAGCATAATTTCTTTTTTAAGAAAAAGATAACAAAATTTTTGATTTAATAGCAGTTACAAATACATGCACTTGGCTTCAATTCAACTAACTTCCATTATTCGACGGTTACACAATCGGTGATGAAAAAATAAATAAATATATGTATATATGTATATATATATATATATATATATATATATATGTATATGTATATATATATATATATATATATATATGTATATGTATATATATATTAGGGGGACTCATAACTAATCAATTATATTCGCAAGATACCATATCACATTAGTCCTGCGGCAACCAGACAAGTGCAAGCACACTTTTTTTTGGTGCTATTCTTCAACCAGTTTGTTACTAATTTATTCCCAACAATATAAATTTTTTTTGTAGCCCTGTAATAAAATGGCGGACTTTGTACCTTCTGGGAGCCATATTCGTAATTGTGTACTTTTCCATTTTAACGCCGGTTTAAGTGCCACGGAAACAACGAGCAAAAATTTGTGTTGAAGGTCAACAAGTGTCAACGTTGGTTCAGAAGATTTGCTGCAAAGTGATTATGACCCGTCAGATAAGCATCGAACTGGACGCCCAGGTCAATTCGATAACGACGCCTTAAAATCTCTAGTGGACTCCGATCCAAGGTTAACTATACAGGAACTATCAAGAAGCCTTGGGTCTACCTGGTCCACCGTACAAAGGCATTTAAAAAAAATTGGGGAAAGGTACATAGACAAGCTAAATGGATTGCACACCTGTTGTCTGAGGCCAATGAAGATTTTCGACGAACAATTTGTAATTCCATGCTCACCAGACTAAGCAGAGATCCATTTTTGTCTAGGATCGTAACTGGAGACGAAAAATGGATCCTTTATGATAACATAAAGCGATCGAAACAATGGTTGTATGCAAACGGGAGACCTCTTTCAAGCCCTACACCAACCCTCTCCCTGAGGAAGGTGTTATTGTGTATTTGGTGGGATTGTTCCGGTGCATTACGAATTATTGAAACCTGGGGAGACAGTTACCGCTGACCTGTATTGTCAACAATTACAGCGGTTACAGTCCGCACTCGTAGAAAAAAGACCAGGTTTAGTGAACAGAAAAGGTGTGATACTCCAACAAGATAATGCCCGTCCTCATGCAGCGAAGATTACTCAAAAGAAAAGTAAGCAGTTAGGCTGGGAACTTCTACCGTACCCTCCACACTCTTCAGACCTGGCACCGTCGGACTATCATCTGTTCAGGTCACTGGAGCATTCGTTGCTAAATAAAAATTTTAATTTCTTATCCGATGTCCAAACGCACCTTGAATTATATTTTAAGTCACGCCCACCCCACTTTTTCAAGAGGGGGGTTTGAACTTTTGCAGGAACGATGGCAACAAGTCATCGCAAACGACGGTGATTACATAAACGATTAAAAAAGTGAAAATTTCATTTCAAAAAAACATTTTGTCTATGAATGCAAAATAATTGATTACTTATGGGTCCCCCTAATATATATATATATATATATATATATATAGGAAGTTAATATAGAATAGAAGAGAAGAATATCACGATTACATATCTAAATATACATATATCTATATGTATATATATAATGGTGATATTCTTGGATTCACTTATTGTGCACTTTTTTTTCTAGTATAAAGACGTAAACTGTAGGGCGCCAAGATAAAAATTGAATTCCCTTGTATTTGTTTTACGTTTGCTGGTATTTGCTGACTTGATTTATCGTTTTGCTTGGAATAAAGAAGACCCTCCTTAGCATAAATAGATTGTGCTCTTAAACAAATTAAGGTAATAACGGATATTTGCAAATTTGATTGCATAATGAAATGTAGACAACCTACAAAAGTGTAAGAACGTACACAACCACAGACAATATGCAATCTATAATATAATAAAATGACGAAGAAGTCATCTGCGGATTATGTCGAATTTTCTAATACCCGCAGCATTCACTTGATATATCGAATGAAGTAGCCATGCTTGCCTGCCTCTTCGCACATCTTCTTACCGGTCGCCATTTTTGCAAATGCAGCTCTATATAGAATTGAAACAATAGAATTGATATATAGAATATCGAATTCTATATAGAATTGTTTGCTATGATATGATAAGTCAAGGAAGCAAAGTTTTTTTGTATATCATCTACTTTCTCAGAGTTGAGAATGTCATCTCGAACCTTTGCCTTTCCTATCAAATGCGTAAATGTCCATAATAATTAGGGGAAATTATAAGATATATAATCGCGACAAACAATTTTCACGATCAGAAAAGTATGAAAAAGACAAAAGAAATCGATTATAGTTCATCTCACATACAAAGTTGAATAGTTTAAAGAGCATCGCCGTCGAATTCGAAATAAGATAAAATTGCTATCAAGAATGTGATGCAAATATATCATCGTCGGGATATCCCATTGAATGCCACTTTTATGCTACTCTTGCGCCAACATTTTGCTTAAGTGCACATTGAGATTACTTTCAAAAGAATAAAACATTTATGGTGCAAGAAAAAAAAGTTACAATTTATCAGAATTAAAACTACTTCGAAATTTGCTTACTTTCGTATATACAAAGCGTACATAAAACCACAAAAGGAAATTCAAGCGTTCGAAGCAAAAAAAAAAAATAAAAAATAAATAAATAAAAAGAAATGGGGAAAAAGTTTGAAAGAAAAACAACACTAACTAACAAAATTGAAATCAATTTCTCCTTTACATTTTTAGCCGAGTAGGCGAAGGCTCTCGACCAACAATTCAATGGTCGTGCGGTTTTCAATAGAAGCCGATAGTTTTCGATGCTAGTGCTTTAAGCTCTAGGCTTAGAATATATTTCTCTAGCTAAGTTAGTAATAATAACAATAATGATCAAATTTACATCCGCTTTCATAAGCTATTAAAAGCTGAGAAAGAAAAGAATTGGATCAGTTCTTACAAGTTGTTGCTTGAGCCGAGCAATTCGTTGTCTTTACATTTTTGTGATTAAACAACTTCAAGAAAAGAGTTATATTCAAATTTGTACAATATGAGTGATCGGACATTGTAATGTTTACATGGTTTACATGGTAGCCGATGTTCACTATTGAGAACTTTTCAGTTAAAACTCTATGGGGAAAATTTTTTGATATCAGGGCCGGGCAGTTAGATTACAGTAAATTTTCAAATCGACCGATTATACGACACATTGTTGATTGAATTGATTCTTTAAAGGCACGTTTTGAGATAATTTTAATATTATAGTTATGTCTCTCTATATATATTTTCATATCTATATTGCAATAAATCTGTATTGCTAGAAAAAGGCAAAAACATTTCCATTATTGTGATGAAATCTTTACGTCTAAATGAGACGAATAGACAGACAATTCTTCTTCTTGCAAATTATGTAAGGAGTAATTTGATAACTTAGAAAATCCAAAAATGATTTAACAAATTTATCTCGCGTTGGAACATTCGCAGTCATTGGAACTTGAAATCGCGTCATTCCGAAAACGCCTGAGAGGTAAAATCGTTGTTTTTTTTTTTTTGTTATCTATATATAATAAACGTTATAAAATTTCTCTGACTGTCGAAAACAATAATTAAGTAAAATTTCGTTTCGTTTTTTACACCCTATACCTATATACGTGAGAAAAGTATGCATTAAGTTTGTGCGTAGGTATGCAATGTCCAGAACGACTTAATATAGATCCACTTTTGATCATATCGATCGATTTAGAATACTTTCCTGAATTGATTTAAGATTGTCTGTCCGCCTGTCCACGTGTCCGTTTGTCCGCTTGCCTGTCTTGTTTTTTTTATATTCAGCCTACACACTGCACTTCTTGAAATATTTTAATGAATTTTGATACACTGAAGTGCTCTAGCCCAAGGACGAATTCTATTGAGAATAGTTCGGATCATACCAATTTTTCAACCACTTCCTATATAATGCTTTACTTTGAAAAGCCATTATTAAAACGACTGTAGCGTTGTGTATGGTATTTAACAATCTTCCGTTTTTACGTATTTACTTAGCTTTTGGTACGTATTGCTAAGCACAAATTCTCACACAATTGTCTCACCCACGTAGTTTTCTTTTATTGCTTGGAGTTAGGAAACTTATATCCGTGACTGTATAAATTCACGCCTGACTTTGACATAATTGTTCGTATTTTTTTTTTCTGGTGACAAATGAACTCTTATGAACGAACTCGTACGCAAAGTGTGAATAAAGTCGTTTTTTATTGATGATATGAAAAAAAAGGAATACACATAGACGTGTAATATGAATCTATAGATGGCAAAATTGGCATTTTCGTCACTTTCAATATAGGAATAAATGCAAATTTTTATATTCCATCCCAATTCATTTTACTTTAGTTAAATATTGGAGATAAATAAAATTAGTGAGAAAAATAAGTTTACAGAGATTATTATAATTTATAAAATATATTTTTAAGAATTGGCGAATTTTTCGGAAGCGTTAAGACCTCTACATATTTTCAAAAATAAATTTTTTTCTTGTTGCTTTGACAGATACTTTGCACCCCGTAGAATATATGTGGAAAAAAATCTGCAAAAGAATTTCTTTGCAAATCTTGGGCTATGATAAGAAAGCTTGTTTCAAATAATTCGCTGTAGCGAAGTTGCAGGCTAATGTCTGTTTTGTTGATTTCTATCTTTTTTAATTAACTAATCAATCTTTTTGGAAAGCGTTTATATTCATTTAAAACCATTGCCACAATAAATGAAAAATATGTTAGTATAGTTACCTCAAGGTGACCTTTGAGTAAATACGAGGCTGAGAGCGATTCCAAAGCATTGAATGCTTTCACTAAAAAATTTTAAGTTTGGAATGAAACTTTTGGCGTCTCTTATGAATTTCGCTACAGAATTCATATCGTCTTGCCTTTTTTTCTATAATTTTTAAGTATAAAACGTGCGGTTGTGCGTTTTATTGTTGCAGCGAAACATCCACTTTCGAGACGAGTTGCTGAAGAAAGAAAATGAAAAAGAATGTTCGTACCTGCAAGAGTAGTTTTACAGTCCCGGAAATTGCAGGTTAATAGGAAAAGATAAAGAAAAATTAATGGTTAATGAAAAAGGATGTCCATAGAGACGTCTTAAAGGCACTTATCTTGAGACGGCACGCAAACTAGCTCGAACTATTTCCCTTTCTATACCCTACACTAGAAACGCTTAAGATAGACCCCCCGTTTAATTGTACCGACCAATTCAGGCAATGATTTCGTCCATCCTTTTGTCTGTGTGTTCGTTTGCTGTCTGTCCTTGTATTCTTGTGTTCATCCAATAGATCGCCATTTTTGAGATATTATGAGAAAATTTGATACACTGACGTAATTTGACCCAAGAAGGAACGCTATGGAAAATGATTCGAATCGATTCACTTTTTCGCCCACTCCCCATATAACGCCTTATTTTGAAAATTTGTCACATAGAAAAAAATTGCATAGTATTTGGGTATTTAGTTAGACTGGGGGAATTTTTTGAGCTTCCTCCCATATAATCGTGCCGACGAAACCTGAATCTTTATAAGGTAAAAAGGCCTGATTTTCTATATTTCACCATCCTTGCCGAATTTGTACCACGTAAATCCATTTTTTGGATATAAGGATTCTCGGGAAATTTGAACCCTACGATTTATAATTAAGTGGACCAAACTTGGGCGATATGAGCCCATTTCTTCGACCCCACTGCATATAAGATTTCTCATGAATGATAAAAACTGGTCGATAGTAGCAAATTAACCAAAAAGTAAACAGTAGAGAATTTGGATCACTTACGTCTATTGTTTAGACTCTAACATATATAAGGGTTATCATGAAGAGCAAGCCTTTATATGGAGGGAAATTCTAATTTTCTATGACGGAATGTGAAAAATAATAATATTTTTGAGAAGCAAATTAAAAATGCTAAATTTGGATCGCGTCATAAGATGTTCCGGGCATCTCTGAATATGCGGGCTTTCACGAAAGCCTGCATGAAAATTATGTGTAATTTTTGATGTATTATTATATTACCAAGACGAGCGAATAACTGTACGTATGCAAAGTGTATTTTGTGGTCGACATTGACAGACTGCAATGTTTTTACCTGTTTTTTCTTTATAGGTCTTGCTATTATTCCTATCACATGTTCTCTTCTGCAGCCAGTTCAGGAAATGCTTTTTAAACTATTGCATGGCAGTAGTAATCTTTTCAAAGGTTTTTCCAAAATTTTATTTAAATTTTTGTTTCCTTAATACACTGTTACACTTATCCAGCGTTATTTAAAGGGGTAGGCCACTCTGACAATCGAAAAAGGAGAGGTTTTTCATCATTTTTTTTTTTTTTTTGGAGGAAACCAAAGATAATAGAGCGATAATATTTCACGAGTTTATTAACCATACCTTTAAGTACTAGAAAAAGAAGAACTATTTGGGGAAAATATTAAAAATTCTCAACACAAGAGTCACTCTCGCAAGGCACCATCAATGCTGTGCGGGCCTGCATTGGTAGAGATATGAATCAAAAACAAAAAAAAAAAAAAAAAAAAACTTTTATTCTACATGCCTGCACTTATCCAAGTGCATAGGACCCTTTTGAAGATATTTATTTTTGTGTAATTAACGAATTTTTAAGAGCAATTTTTCAGTTTTTCACCAGAGAGGAGAGTCGCCTTTTTATTGTAAAAAAAAAAATCTTTAAATGACTTTATCGAAATTATCCTACGCACTTCTCTGCCAAATGTTATCTTAAAGATAAAAAAAAATAGGGGTGAAAAGTATAAAAATTATAGGAATTATTTCCTGGGCCGTTTTGAGAAAAACTTATTTAAAGTTTCAAGTGCGGCATACAATCGTGTTTGAAAAAGGAAATGTTTTGATCATATAAAACTGTGCCACGCCCCCGGTTGACCTTTTACATCCCTCTCGATTATTTAGAGGATCATGTACGGCAATAAAAAAAATAGTTAATATTCGGAAAATTTGCAATGGTCTCTATTCCCCCTAAGCATAGCTCAATCTGTGAATTGAAACGAACAGAACGTTTCGATCAACAAACGAATCCTCACTTTCCAACTTATGTGAATTGTCGTTATGAACGAATTCCATTCCATTTTAGAAACGACAGCTTCTTACTTTTCTTTTGATTCAACATCATAAAATTACATAATTACATACATGCATACATAACAACTGATTATATAACTAAATTATTTATATCAGTTTAAAAAAGACGATCATAAGGTTCTGAGCTAAAGGATGCAGTAAATTACAAGAAGTAAATTAATGGCGGCTGAAAGGCCCTTAGCATGTTGAGTGTATAGAATAAATCCTAACTAACTACATTGATTGACCCCTGACGTGACGCGACTTTCATTAGATTGAAATAAGTTGAAAGTGCTAAGAACAACGCTTCGATTCAACTCATTTTCAGTAGTGTTTGTTCTTGAGGGGAAATATGTTAGCGTATAAAAGTTTATCACAAAATGTCGATCTATAGTTTAAATGCTCAATACTAGACAGAGACTAGGAAAGGCAGGCTTCGTTTGCTAAAGAGTGCATAGTTTTCAAATCGTTCTGAGCATTGCACAGTTCCTCAAACATTTATCGAAAAACAAATGGATTTACTCTGTGTGATTGGCCCTATATTGGGAAAATGAAATAGACTATGAAACGAAAGTAATTGATTCAATGATGCGATCTATATATTGGTATAGGAGACTAAGAATTTTGCATTTGTGTTTTTTTTTTTTTTTTTGCCCCATACTTCGGCTTCTCTATGCGTAAGGAATCTTCCAAGTTAAGGGCCTTTTTTGTTAAGCTTTTCACTTCGATTCTTCCATTATGGTTCACTTTAGATTTTATTTTTTCTGTTGCCCACCATTCGAGGGAATCCTGTGAACTTTAAAATCAAGATAACTAGTACACCTTTAGAAAACATTAGTTTCTGCTTTCTGTTTACTTACATCATTTGAGTTACTTACAAGTTATCTTAAAAGCTTATTGAAGCTTGTGCTGTGTTTTGTGAACACAAATGAAAAATTTAATTAACTCAATATGCTCGTTTATAGTATAATATAACTCACCGAGAAATGATATGAAAACATTGCAAAATTATTTGATATTTATGTGCCTTGCATTCATCGAATGTTGCTTTCATAAATTGATTACTGTTTTGCGAGTTGAGCTGAGTTAATTTAGTTTTCAGAATGAAAAACAAATGAAATAAATCCTTATTTAATGCATTCTTGAAAATTCTTCTTAAAAAAAAAATGTTAAAAATAAGTTACACAATATTCATGATTTTGACCATGGTTTTGTATCTCTCGGAAACAGAGAGTAGAAAAATAGCTTATCGGAACTTATCGTAATCACTATTTTCGAAGCAAATGCTTTTAAGTTTATTTTCTCCGCTTTATAGAATATATGCAGCGGCGCATAGGAAGCAATAATCTAGAAAACAGAAGTAGATATCAATTTTATCCCCTATATGGAGGGTTTGGCACGAATAGGTTTGTGTTGATATCATTTCCTATTCAATGCATTCAACATCAACTCGTAGGCAATCAACGTTCCTATATATCTAAGATTACGTGTGGCGAATTGAGTGGGAACGGGTGTATGAAACGAAAGGAAAGTTTTTCGATAGTCTGCGAAAAAAAAAAAGAAACGAAATGAACGTTATTCATAACCTTTCTTTGGTCTTGGAATCCTTTTTTTTAGTATGGGTCAGGAAAGTAAAAATCTAGTATACTTAGAAAATACCTTTGGCTAAATATTATCAAGGAATAGCAAAAGTGTTACGACTTATTAAACACTCCCCTCTTAAGCTTCATGTCGTCCTGGTTAGATTAGCTTGCGTTGATTAATTGAACATTTATCCTTTAAAGGTGTAGTCGACTTCCGATTATCACTAAATAAAGTTAACATCTATCATATGGCAACAGTCAGATGTTATGAAATGAAAGTCTAAAAGGCAATTAAACTCACCGATTGTGACTCTTGATTTTAGGAATATTATGTGATAATCTGAGTAAATTTCACATTATATAACTTGGTCGGTGGTTAGCATTAAATCCGATTGACAGACTGAAAAACAAACAATAAGCCAAATGGATAAGTGGAACAGGCACGCAAGCAGCCCGAGAGGACAGATTACTCACCTGTGAGAGGCGCAGAGAGAGAGGTAAGCATACGTGAAGGCAGACCGACACATGATGAGGTAGACTGGTAGACAGTCCAACAGACAGGAGAAGAATTAAGAATAAAATATATAGGCTGGCAGGCAATCAGAAAAATAAAAGGACAAATAAGCGCAAGGAAAAGGCAGATCGACACATGATGAGGTAGAGTGGTAAACAGTTCAACAGACACGAGAAGAGTTCGGAATAAAATGTATAGGCTGGCAGGCAATCGGAAAAATAAAAGGACAAATAAGGGCAAGGAAACGGCAGACCGACACATGATGAGGTAGACTGCTAGACAGTCCAACAGACACGAGAAGAGTTAGGAATAAAATGTATAGGCTGGCAGGCAATCGGAAAAATAAAAGGACAAATAAGGGCGAGGAAAAACAGGTAGACGGAAAAAGCCGCGAGGTAGATAACAGGCACTCGAATAAGCCCACAAAGACGATAAGCAGATAGACACACAGATAAGAGGCAGATACGCAAACGAACAGGTAAAGAAATCGACACAGGTTGAGAGACATTTACCGCGTAAGACAGGCATGCAGAAACGGAGGCAGGCACAGCAGATAGGTTAAAAGAAGAGATGAATAAAAGTTTTCAACCCGAATAATAAACTAATCTGAAATATGTTTATATATGTTGTAGACCTCTTTACATGAGGTCTGAGATGATTTGTAATTGTAAATATTGCATACGTAAGTACAAGGTTAGTATGCCCGCTTCATTCAGCAGTCAGTGTAAAACTTCTCCATCCCCTTATTGCATTGTTTTTAAGCAAAATATTCATATAATTTGTAAACCGCACACAAATTCTTGCATTAGCAGCGCAGAGGTCAATACATTCTTCGTTACCTTTCGTTCGCTCTGGCTCTTTCTGTTGTATAATGATATAGATAAGAGAGTAAGTTTTATTTATTACTAATTTATTTATTTTTTTTTTTGTTCATTTAATTTTGTTTTCAAAAGCAACTGCGTCTACAGCAACAGTAATTTCAAATTTTTTATAATGACTTCGATAAAAGTTTTATTTAAATTCATGATGCAAACTAAGTGCATTCAACGCAATTTTCATTTCCATTTTCATTTGAATAGAGAGTTCCCTTCCTTGAAAAGTTTTCAATTCGCTAATTAAACTTAACCCACCTAAATAAATAAAAAATAAGAAAATGAAAATATTATGGATATATATATATATATAAATATATATGTATTTGGTTTTCAGTATTGTAACGATTCACTTTGGATTTCCGCTTCTATAGCCGGAGTATACTAAGGGCTAATTCTAGGCATTCGTTGCCAGAAAAATTTATTGTTGATGAAGAAGACCTTTTATTCGGTGTTCGGTTAGTTTGCTTTATTTCAGGACTTTAGATTTTTATTTTACAATTGATCAGAAGAATAAATAAATAAATAGGTAATAAAATACAAGCGTAGTATTGAAAAGAAACCGGCAAAGCAAGTGTGTGATGCGTGACGCTTTTTGTTTTCCTGCAACCGTTAAAATTGCCGTAAAGCACTGTTCTAGGTACCGTTTTGAAAAATTGCCGAAAACTACTGTTCTACATACCGTTTGTATGTAAATCTTATAATAATGGGTATAAAGCGTACATATATAGAAATTCAATAAGTTATACACAAATCCAAAAATAAGTATATGCAAGCGAAGCATTTCAGCGAGGTGTTATAGAGAAGCAGTGACTTCCTTACAACTAGTGCGCATAAAATCCTTGCGTAGCTTAGCTGCAAGTGTTATAAGCAATAACACAGCTGCGTAGATCTTTGAAAATTGACATAAACCAACAATTTAAAAAAAAACAAGTAAATGTTTACGTATGATGATCCGCGGGCCACCATTAAATACTCTACACCACTTCGCTTAATACATCTATTCATATAACGACTTCTCAAGGTAAGACCTCATATGGGCAGCGGTCGAAAAAGTGGGCCAATTAGAATAGTTTTTGGGCCAAACTACGACAAATTTTATCAAAATATTCCAAAAATTGCGGTCTGTAAATTGAACATAAGAAAGCAAAACTGACAGACGGACAGACAAGCTTAAGCCGATTTAGAAAGTTATTCTGATTTGGTCGGTGGAATAAGATGGGGATCTTTGCATCATAAGTAGCTTAGGATTCTAGTCGGTCTAGGACGACTATCAAATACCCTACACCACACTATCTAACAATTCTTATTTTCGCCATAGAATACAAAAATTATACCCTGAAAGGCTTACTTTCCATAAGAATGATCGTTCCCGAGGGTTTCAAGAATTGAGGTACGTGTTCAAAATTCTGTGTGATTAATTTTTATATCAAATTACTTCTGTGGATCAATTTTCCCAATATCATGTTAAAACTTAGAATTTCATGAAAATCAATTTTCAGAAATTGATTCTGAATCGATCGGTATAATAAAAGGTGAGTCTGTGTTAAGCCCTTCTGCTTGTTACATAAGTTTGCACAAACTTAATATACCCTATATAACAAGTGGTGTAGGCTTTAAAAAAAGAGAAAATTATAGTCAAATTGGGCCAGATTTCTTTGATACTCACAATTACCAGACACGAAGGAAGTCTTCAGTTGTCATTATTATTACTATAATCCGAAATTGTAATGTTCACTTAAGCTTTGGTTGTACATCCGTACTACATCCGCATTGATCTATTTACACTATTGAAGACTAAGGTGAACTGATGATTCATTAACGTACGACAAAATAAATAATATTTGAAAGTACATATATATATATATATATATATATATAGTACGATTTCTAAGCACCCCGTACGTAAGTATATAAACTAAAAAGGTGCTCAGCTGCATTATTTTATGTGTATATGTCTTTTCCTTGTAGTTTTGTTCCAATCCTTGAATCAATTTAATTGATTTTCAAATTTCACCAGGAGATCATAATAGGAAACAATTTAATGTTTTGCGTGAAAAATTCACGATCTAATCGAAGGGGAAAAAATAAATTAATGTTCTTTTACTAATTCACCCTGACCAGAGTGATAAATAGGGGAAGAGAGAGAAAGAGATAATAAAAATTGTGAACTCAAAATTATTTTTCCAGATTAAGTTTTATGGCCACAATTCAACAGCAAGACAGATTGACAGACGAATAGGTATTTATTCACCCACACACGGTATATATACTCTTTTCGAATAAAATTTCTAGACGTTACAATCGTTCCAGAAATATAATGTTGTTCCTATGCCAAGTACGAATCATCGTAATGACAGCGAAAAGAAAACTGACAACTGTAAGCTTTTCATTGAATGTGGACGTGTCAAGCGAGCGATTGAAACTTTAAAATGGCTGCCATTAATATATCACTCAAGTGTTGAGTTGACATTAACTAGCTACAGGTTACAGTAAGCTATTAATGTTAATATAAATTTTCAACGGTATTTCAATTTTCTAACAAAACTTTTCTGAGTCTGTTATCCACGGCATTATTGGAGATTGAATAGTAGCCCTTAGACAATTTTCAGGGTTTTTTTAATTTTTTTTGGTGTAATCATTGTTTTCGGGCATCTGCTGCAATCACCGATAAATTGTTGCTTTCGATGACGGAGAGTTTTCATAACGCACTTCAAGTCAATGCTTGGTTTGAACGGTATTTTTTCCTCGTTGAAAAGCATTATTTTTTAATCGACAGATGAGATTCAAAAGTTTCCCTTCTTTTGACAGGCTTGCGACGTTTGAGAAATAACGTTAAAGACGATACTAAAGTGTCCGTTCTGAGAATAAGTGATTAATGGGGCACATATATGCACATATTAGGTGCGTAAGTTTGATTAGAGAGATACTTGCAAGATAATATGTACGAGGTGTGTTCAAAGAAAAAAAAAAAAAGGTGAAAAAGTCTCGAAAAATATGTATTTATTCATCAATATTTATTTCGCCTCCTTTAAAATAAATCCCCTTCGATATAATACACTTTTCCAACCCTCCAACTACTTTTGACATGCGATAGCCCTTTCAGCGACGCGATCTTTACTCCCTTAATTGTGGCAAAATTCGGTTTTTTGATGGGTTTTTCAATTTTGGGATCGCAGGGAGCCAAGTGCGGTGAATACGGTGACTAAGCGAATTATGAACAAGCAACGACGTGTATTGCTTATTGCTTACACATTACGTATCACTTACGTAACGTACGTCTTCAGAACTGTATTATAATGGATGGGCAATACTTCTACAATGTAAGTTATCAAGCTTAAAGACTGAACTAGAACGCGTCCCTCCTCGCCTAGTCTTTTAGGCAGGTAGTGGTTCTTCATCAGTGATGGTTTCATGTATCAGTTGATGGCTTATTGTCTGCTTGTTTTCTCAGTGGCTTGATTCTTCTTTTAATTTTTGTGTGTCCATTAATATATGTGTACGTTACAAAATGTTATTTTAAATTCTCTCTTTTTTACTTTGTTGCGCCACCTGTCGCCCCAGGTCGCTCATATGATCTTTTCATAAGTCATACAAAGTAGGTAGAATATAATTAAAATTGTAATAAAATAATTAAGCAAATTACAATATTGGAGGTAATGTATATATAATATACATTACATATATATATGTATATGTAATATACATTACATATACATATATATATATATATATATATAATATAATGTATATGATAGATATAGATGGGTATAGATGATATAGATGATATAGATGATATAGATGGGTATAGATAGATAGGTATAGATGTATATAGATAGATGGTGACTATATATATATATATATATAGAATAAAAAAGAGAGTATGTGTATATTTGTTTATATATGCACATATATACGGTATATACTCTAGAGAGTGTATTCACATTGTTAAAAATTTTACAATGTCACAAACAAAAATTAAGTACTTGCCGAACAGTCGCATGTATATATATATATACAATTAGTTCTACTCTTGATATGAAACCCAAGTTTGTATATTAATTAAATTTGTACATTTTTTATGATTATCATCTCGCGATAGCGAGTACCACTAAGCGTTATAAGTTGAGCAGTCACGTTTTCGAAGAAGAATGCTTCGATGTTGGCTCCAATTACACAATATGAATGCAGTCGTGTGCCAAAAATCACTACTGGCCTTTCGTCACATGTGACAATGTTGTCGATTAATGAAATCATAAAAATGAAAACGAGCGTAAAATTTAAAACTTGGGTCAATTTTGAGATCTTGTAAATGTACAAATTTACCTAAGGGATATATATATATATATATATATATATATATATATGTATATATATATATATATATATATATATATATATATATATATATATATATATATATATA
>KK502478.1:124116-140461 GCA_000688735.1 Glossina austeni | reverse complement strand
CGCGGTCCATCTTTAAAAAAATTTCATTGACTTTACCAACAAATGATCGATCAGATCGCGGCGCATGTCAAACACACGAATTTTCGGCGAGGAAACCAGCGAACGGTTTGATGACGATTTTGATAAAGTATTTTCGCCATAAACAACATTTATTTTGTCACAAATTTGCGAAGCGCTATGGTCTTGGTGCCAATAATATTGCCAACTGACATCCGTTGTATCACGGCTTGCTAGGGTCCGTATTCCAAAAGTTAGATAAGGCGGGCAAAAACGCCACGAAGTTTTTCGTTTATCTAATATATGCCATATACACACTATGACTGCAACATAACATACTCGAGGGGCGATAAACTTATGATTATTTGCGAAAAGGTAAGCGTGGAATAATGTATTATAACCAAATACAGCAAAAAAGACAACAAGGTAAATATGGCATTCACAGAGTCATGTTAAATGCAGTAGGGTGCAGTGACCAATTTAGCTAATTTTGAACATTAAGCTGAAAAGAGTTGCAACGGGCAGTAGCAAGAACGTTAGGCTAAATTTATTATTCTAGACAAAGTGTTGTAGACATGTTTGTGCTTTTAATGAACATTCCAGACGGACGAATATGCCCATTGGCCATGGCTATGGAGCTTACGAAAGAAAGCGCAATAAAATAGAACGAAATTTAGTGAAATGTTCGAAAACCCACACAATTTTTCATTGCATTTTACAGATAAATCATTGAGCATATATATATATATATGTATGGACGCACAAGAGAACTCTGCTCTGACGTACAACTTGTCAGGCATGTCGTCTGCGTTTTAGTTTTTCAACAATATGTTGTGGATACTGTTCCTTGGATAATGCTATATATAGTCAACAATTGCGTGAATGTTCTGCATAATACAATTTGTGATGTCCCTAGTGCTTCCTTTAGAATTCCATAAAATATGCGGCTTAAGAAGAACAATGGCTGAAATTGTTTCATTGGAAAAAGATTATATTTTTAACAATTATCACTTGTGCTGCGTTGCGTTTATTGTTTTTGCTGTTCAAACGTTGCGTAAAGATGTATGTGAATAAAGTAAAGATTATGGGAGGAATATAAATTTAAAGGTGGTAAGGAACTCCACAGCAAATTTTGGATAATGGCCTTTATACCTTTAGCAGATATATAAGACAATAAAAATTACAACCGATGAATATATACAAAATCGTTTAATGAATTATATAATTTTTTACATTTGATTTGTAAAATTTCTAATTTGAGCATTTCTTTATTAGATAGAAAAGGCAGATAAATGGACGTACAGACCTACGTGGCTATATCGATCGAAAACTTTGGTTGCTGAAGCTTCGCAACTGCTTTGATGTAACATTTTATTTACGTAAAACATGGGTTATGCGGTCTTCTAAAATAAAAGGAGATTTTTACATTTTGCTTATGAAATAGTTAAATTATTTACATTGAAGTTCTAAAAAGGCGGTAACAGAATAATATTTAATCGTCGTGGTTGGACGAAACAATACATGAATAACCCAACAAAGTAATTTTCTATCCAACGGTTCTTATTCTTCATATATGCAATACAAAGTGCAGTTCAAAAGTGTTACATATATGCTAACGTTCGTGTAAGTTGTGTTCAATTGTGTTAAGTATATGCAAACATTCATATAAATATATACACATAACATGGACATAGGAACGTAGTAAAAATGGGAAAATATTAAAATGAGTTTACCTTCTGTAAAAAGTTGTATAGTACAATAAATATCATCGTAATTATTGAAAATATAGCATATTTTTATGCGTTACTAATATTTGTTAAGCCTTTGTTAAGTACCTATCTATGACTGTGGAAAGTAGAAAAAGTTTTCAAAATATTGAGCGGAGGATTTTTTTCCATACACAGCACTGAAGACACACAACTCTGATAACACTAATTACATTGTTACAATGTACGAACATTTGTTTCGTAATCTTCATAGCCATGGCCAATGGGCATATTCGTCCGTCTGGAATGTTCATTAAAAGCACAAACATGTCTACAACACTTTGTCTAGAATAATAAATTTAGCCTAACGTTCTTGCTACTGCCCGTTTCAACTCTTTTCAGCTTAATGTTGAAAATTAGCTAAATTGGTCAATGCACCCTACTGCATTTAACATGACTCTGTGAATGCCATATTTACCTTGTTGTCTTTGTTGCTGTATTTGGTTATAATACATTATTCCACGCTTACCTTTTCGCAAATAATCATAAGTTTATCGCCCCTCGAGTATGTTATGTTGCAGTCATAGTGTGTATATGGCATATATTAGATAAACGAAAAACTTCGTGGCGTTTTTGCCCGCCTTATCTAACTTTTGGAATACGGACCCTAGCAAGCCGTGATACAACGGATGTCAGTTGGCAATATTATTGGCACCAAGACCATAGCGCTTCGCAAATTTGTGACAAAATAAATGTTGTTTATGGCGAAAATACTTTATCAAAATCGTCATCAAACCGTTCGCTGGTTTCCTCGCCGAAAATTCGTGTGTTTGACATGCGCCGCGATCTGATCGATCATTTGTTGGTAAAGTCAATGAAATTTTTTTAAAGATGGACCGCGCCCGGTATATTTCGTTTCATTACACCATCGCGACGCTAAACTTATTGTCGAAGAAACAGTTTTAGACCATTTAAATAAAACTGGATACAAAAATGATTCTTGCCATTCAATGCTACACGAATTAATGCGAATGCATTGCGAGTCGTTGCTGGAACGTAGTGAAAGCGAGACTTTTTTGGGGGAATTGACTACAGACAAGGAGAAGTACGTTAAATGAGACAACAATGCGCAAAGTAGACCGAAATTCGATATGGATGAGTCTACACAAACTATGTCGAAGCCTTCGTAAGCTAACGCTTTGGAAAGAACACTTTGGATTGATGAGAAATGACGCAGCAAGCTGCTTCGATTCGGGCAGTTATTTGACTTCGCTCCTGGCTATTAGTAGGCGAGACCATTAAAACGTCTGCCATCAACACTATGTCAGGCTGCACAAGTTTCTACTAACTTGGCAAGGATTGGAAGCGCTTAGCATAAAAATTTCGACGCATCTACTATATAGTCCACATTTAGTCCAGTGGAATATTCTTAATGGTCTAAAGATGACTTCAAGTGAGGCCTGCGAAAATCACTTAGCCAATTTTATCCAGAAAAATATCCAAATGATCGATCGAGATGGCACGTCTTTACTCTAATGCAATTCATCTAAATAGAGGAAGAATTTGTTTAAATTTTGATAAAAAAAAGACTAAGAACTTTTCTTCTCATCTGTTATTATCGTTATAAATATATGGTAAATGTCAGTCGAAAAGTGAGAAGAACAAAGTATCAAGCAATTATCGAAGATTCATCGCAAAGCAATTCATTTTCTTTTCCTTTACTGGCGCTTATTATTGATTTACTTTAATTATTCATTTTTCCGACTTTTTATTCTCAATTTAAAAGTCTATCAGTTTACATCATTTTCATTTATTATGTAATTAACATTATCCGATTATTTGTTCTCAACTACTATTTAATTTAATTACTCGAGTGCGAAATTGTTATTAATTGCAATTTCACATAGGTATTGATCCGACCGATCCAAATGCATTTACCAAACAAATTGAATAGTCTGGATATCTATAATAAATGCCCGAAGTGGTTTCCCATTATACCCTACACTTGTATACTTGTAGCACAAGGGTATATTAAGTTAGTGCAGATGCATGCAACATCTAGAAGGACTTGAGATTAACCCTATCTTCTATTATACTGAAAGAAAACAGCTTTAAAGCGATCTAAGCCTGTCTGTCCATCTTTACGCTTTGTGTTCTCTTGCTAAACCTACAAATCGCAGAGAGATTTTCAGAGATAGTTTCATGAATTTTGGCGCACTAACGTATTTTGGGCCAAGGACAAACGCTACTAAAAATGGTTCGAAACGAACTACTTCATCAACTACTTCCCATATAACAAATTATTTCGAGTTGTCGATAGATGGGTAACTCTAGTGCTGTGACGCTTTGTATGAAGAATGTTTTATTTTTTTCCAAAAATGTATTATCATAGCATTCAATTGTCGATCAAATCTCAAATCAATCAAAAGAGATGTTGCAAAGAACTTTGTGATTTATTGGAATTAAAGTATTGCACATCGGCTGTAGTAAATGGTGAAAATAAAATAAAAAATGTCGCTTCTTCAATCAATTGCTCCGTTCAGGAGGAAGTGTTTACAGCAACTTCTAACAAGACAATTGAAGGACAACGCTTAGGGTCCCGACTATCGAACCGTAATCTTTTATTATCCATCCTGCCCGGGCAATAACTAATGCACATTAAAACGTCGTCGGAATGATCGCTTATTATATTATATTAGTAAAGTCTCTTTTTTATGTAGATCTGCTTCGTCATACTTTTAATAAACTTTTAATAAACTTTTGCGTTCTTTTCTTCTCTGTGTGTAAATTAAACATTTCTAAGTAGTATTAGTTGCATTTAATGCATGCAACAATTCTGCTGGCATTCTTTGCCAGCTCAAATCCGAAGATGATGCAAATAAATTGCTCGGTATCAGCGATACTACAGATATTTGGGATAAGGATGAGAAAGGGATGGCGTTTAGGGGTTTTTGCACATTTTGTAGTCTTTCACTTTCTTTATGAATCAATTCATATCTGCCCGCATTAGTCACTACCGTTCATCATCATCACCATTGTTGACATCAGCATCATCGTCACCTTAGTTAAGGTGTATCATACTATCGTTCAATTCAATTATATCTGACATGTGTGGAATTTCGCAAATATTCATTGCGCTGTTAGTGCAGCCATTTATCCAAGTTCTCGTTGTCAAGGTTCCGCATTAGTTGTTGTCCATAGAAGCCGATTTTGCCGTAACTGATATAATTTCCGCAATGTGTCGAATTTTGTAATTGTTGTACAAGCTGCCAAATTGTTGCTTAGCTAAAGAGCTCAGTTGGTGTCTCATCATGACATTCAGTCATTAAACTTGAATCCTTACTTCCTACATTGTCTTGTAACAATAACCGGGCCTTTGGCTGTTTTTATCCATTTTTTTGACATTTCGAACTCAGCTTAATCTGGAAATCGCTTTATTTATTTATTTATTTATTTACTACACAAATATAATATTAGTTGAATTATCAGTGATGTAATGAAAAAGAAGTAAAAACACTATGGTACTCTACACTACTTCGCTTAATACATACAATTACTCATATAATGACTTTTCAAAATAATGCGTATGCGTATGGAAAGTGGTCGAAAAAGTGATCCGTTCCGGACCATTCTCAATAGCGTTCGTTCTGAGGCTAAAACACTTCAGTGTACTGAATTTCCTCAAAATGTCATAAGAATTGCGCCCCGTACAAAAAAAAAGGCAAGCGCACGATAGACAGATGGACAAACGGACAGGAAAAGCTTAAATCGATTCAGAGAGTGATTATGAAACGATGAAACGTGTAATAAATGATGCATCTACGTTAACTTCTTCCTGATGTAACATACATACGCACTAACTTAATATAAACTTATACTACAAGTGATGTAGGGTATGAAAAAGTGAATTAAATTTGCATTTTGTTTTTTTTAATTAAGTTTATAAAGAGAAAAGAAATGCAAGAAAAGCATATAAACGCGGCAACGCTTCGTTAGGGAATTACATTGAAAGCCAATTGTTATTATTATTATTTCTTATTATTATTACATATATTTTTCATTTTTATTTTTTACAATCGAAAGCAATATCAATTAAGTGTGGGCGTTTTAATTATATTTACTTTAATAAGGAAATAATGTAATGGGAAAATAATCAAAAAAAGTTTTTAAAAATTTGTGTATTTTTAATTGAAGTTCAGGCTTAGGGTTTGATTTGTCGAGAAAGCCACCAAAGGCCGAAAAAGTTTAAATATAAATAAAGGAAATTATGACCAATTTTATAACGGAAATGTTTTCCAGATTAATTCAACAAATTGTTGTGAAATGAATTCAAAAATTTCTTTTTGAAAAATAATAAAAAATGGCAACACCAAACAACTATTCTCTGGAGAATAGACTCAGAGTCGCTTCAGCTGAAGGAACCCCGCTGCCAGCAGCGTAACTTATCCAAATTTAAATTAAAAAAAATGAAAGAAAAATTATTTGATTTAAATTCTTATATACATTGAAACAGGTCGAAGTCTTTGCAAACATTAATTTTATATAATAATATATAATAAAAAATATATTAATTATAATAATAAAATAATTTATAATAAAAAAATATTTAAACTAACTCAGTAAAAAAATAATACGTGCTTTACTAAAGAATTTTGCTTCGAAGATACAGGAAAAAGTTCGAGTGAAGAAGGTGCAAGTTGTTTGAGTTATACTGCTTTCAAGAGAAACGCGTTTAAAATTTTGACATATGCTAGACACATGTTTCTGGGTATTACCATACATTTTTTATTAATATTTTCTATTAGTCTGCGATTTCAGGACTGCAAAACTGCCTTTCCAAGTTCAAATCATCCCCCTCTCTCTCTTTTCCCAAAGATTTTATACCCCCACCTCTGGTTATTTTGTAGCTGTCTGTCGAAAACTTCTCAGCTTTCTTGATCCAGTCAGCGTCGACTTCAATGCACAAATTCTATGATCGATTACCAACATCTGTCTGCAAAATTTTAATGATAATTAGAATACTAGTCGTACCGGCATTAAAATTGCACACACACAGTGTCAGTCGCAGAAAATCCCATAAATTCAAGGAGAAATTTTTGGGGAAAATTACTTTTTTCCCCATATTCTGGAAGATTCAAAACGTCTATTAAGCAAAAAAACAAATAATCAATTTTTGAAAAATTTTCAGTAATCCACGCCCTTAAATTATTAAGGGCATATCGGATCTACAATACGATATTAATTGGTGTATAGCGCGAATTAGATTTTCGCTTAAGTAAAGTAAGCTGTAGACATTTATCGTACATACATGTTAATGATGGCTATTACGAAATTCGGGCTAAACACCTTTCTGCTTTAGTCTTTTTATTGATTTGAACACAAAGTGAATTTAAAAAATTTGCTAAAATTGTTTTAAGAAACATACATAGAAACGTAATTTTAATACAATTTTCTTTTCTTTTCTTTTCGTTTCGTTATTTATTTTTATTAAATTTAATTATTGAAATTTCCTCTGGTAAATTTTGGTATTAGGCAAAGTTGTTACGGCATCGAAAAGAAACTGTTGCAGTTTAACGCTACGATACTTTTGCGCCATCAACATCGCACACGCACAATAATATAATCTATAACATTAAAGAGATTTCCTACGCTAAGGCCCCTAGGCATACGAAAGTGCTTTTCATTATTTAAAAATGAAATTTTAAACATATTTTTGGTATAAACAATTTTTATTATACCGTGTATACGCCGCCAAATGCACATTAATGTGTGAATGTTGCATGTACAGCACAGCATATAATCACATTTTTTTTTTTTTTTTTTTTGGCATTTTGTCAAAAAGAGATTTCATCTCTTGAGGGAATTTTTTGTTGAAAAACAAAAGGAAATAACATAAAAACCGTTTAGTATGTCATTGAAAATCTGCCAAAAGGATGAAGGTAAACGTATATGAAGTATAAAAATGAAAAAGAAAAAAATAAATAAAATAAATACAATAAATAAATAAATATCTATAAACAAACAAACAAATAAACAAGTTAAAATTTAATTAGAAACTTTAAAATCAACCGTAAAAGATATATCAACTTTGTCCGTCCGCCCGTCCGTCCGTCTGGTGTCTATCCAAGTATTTTTGTGTTCAACCTACAGTCGCAATTTTTGAGATATTTTGATGAAATTCGGTACTCAGACATACTTTGGCCCCAAGGACGAACGGATCGATCCTCTTTTTCGAGCATATAACGTCCCATTTCAAAAGTCCCGATTTGGAACAAAATTGCAGTTATCAAAATTTGTGAGAAAACTCGTTACGTAATAGTACTTTGACATTCTAAGTTGGAAAGTATGGAAAATTTGGTTCGACTTTGGGAATTTTTTTAACCCCCTTTCATATAATCATTTCTACGAAAACTGAATCTTTGCTCTACGTTCAAAAGGTATGATTTTCAATATTTCGTAGTGAAAATTAGTTCATAATAGTGTATTGATAAAGGAATCAACCTTATCAAATTTGGACCACGTCGATCCATTTTTTACATACTACCAAAAAGGCACAATTTTTCGCGTCTTATGGTGAGTAATTTGGCATAAAAATTAAGTGGATCAAATTTGAACCCTATGACTGGGGGGAATGAATGAGTGAGGGTCGGTCCTTCAGAAAAAGACGTAAATTTTGATATTTTATTATTTTAAATACGTCCATAGTAGCGATAGAGCAAACAAATTAACGGCGAGGAGTTCGGATCAGACAAGTGTATTCCTTAGATCCTAACATATACAGGGGTTATCACGAAAAGCAAGCCCTTATATGAAGAGAAAGTCTATTTTCTAGTCTATTTTCAATCTTCGGGAAGTAAATTAAGTTTATTAAATTTAGACGACAGCTTGTGACGTTTTTGTCATTCTCTAATATGCGAGCTTTCATGAAAAATATCCCTTTGCATGAAAGCAGAGTTTAATTGTTGATTTATTATTACCAATACTAGTGAATAACTGTACTAGGCGAAGTGATGTAGGGCATCTAACGGTCGGGCTTGCCCGAGTATAATATTTTTACTTGTTTTAAATTCACTTTATACAGCACAGCAGACTTTCTGCCAACAATAACCTGCAACAAATCGGTCAATAAGTCATGTATATATATATATATATATATATATATATATATGTCATATCTAACAAAATTTCATTATGTTTAAATAGATGGCAGTTCGATCATATGTTTACGCGATCTAGTATTATTTTGAAAACACATAGAGAAGTGCTGATCATATCTGTTGAAAAAACATTGCGTCTTATGGATACCGATGAGTGGATGCTGAAAAGCGGTCGGGAAACTTTAAAAAAAATTTCTAGAAATTATTTTTAATAATCGGGAAGCGAAACTGCAAGAGACGTGTGACATGCTAAAGATGACCAAAAACAATGCATCCACTATTTTGCATGTGAAAGATATTTTCCAAACAAACACCGTTTTTACTCAAAATTGAACAAAAACACAGCGGCATCCACCGCATTATTTAGCAACTTTTAGCTGCTTACAAATCTCGAAAGGATACTCGAAGGAAAAGATTTATCTCTGACTGAGTTGGCCTGGTGGGAGTCTTGAGAAATTATCCCCTATACAAATGCATCGAAATGTTAGAAAAACGTCTCAGGGGATCGTATCAGTTTTCAAGGCAACTATCTTAACGAATAAAATCGGATTTGAAGAAAAAAATCAATTTTATTTTTTCTTGTCTTTTTTTTTTAATGCCGCGGCTTGTTGTTGATAGGTTAGGATTAGAATCAAAATTAATTATTGTAATTGTCGATTTTATGATTTTAAGAATTGTTTGTTTACCTTATCACGCAATTAAATTTATTATCTAACATATCTTGGATCAATTTTCATATAAACAATAACAACCTCTTGGATTATTATTGATGCGGTTACACGTAAATATATTTGCATAGCAATAACAGTTTATCTTGTTGGCGATTAAATGTCTTTAATGTTAAAGTATTTAGTACATTGTATGTGTTGAAGTAACGTAAAAATGTAATAGAATTTTCTATATGTAATTCGAGCAATTCAAACTACTTGTTAACGTTCACTTTTAATGTCTAATGGGGTGGCAGCGGGAGAAATGTCTAATTAAAACTTTCGTGTATAAATGCAGCATCAAATAATGTGTAGAAAGTAGTTTTTATGTTGTTGTAAAACGTGTGTAAAAGTCAAGTTTTATATGGACTACATATTTAAAGTAAAATGGCATCGCTTTAATTAGTGCGACGGCATCACGATTAGGTAAAGTTGAGTACACAGGGGCTTCAACGCAAAATGCGTAAAATAATGGAGGAATTAAAAAAATAATGAGGACCCAAAGAAGAGGTAAACCAAAGGAACTAAAAAAGTAATATTCGCTTTAGAGCGATCGATGGATTGGCCCACTAGGTTAAGAAAATCAAATACGCGAAAATCATTTAGTTTTCGTTTTAATTAGGTCCGACCGGCAATCGTCCATAGCCCTAATCAATATTAGCGACTAAATATAGACCAATATTTCTTATTTGAAAATTAGTGAGAAAGCGTTTTCACCCTTTTTTTCCTTTACTTTTTTCCAAATCTCTTAAAGTTTCTAAGCTATTATGGGCGCGTGATTAAGCAAGCGACGCTCGCTTTGCTGTTTGCCATCTGCATCTAAGGCACAAGTATATTTGTCACGGGCTACTTTCTTAAGTCACATTTTGAGGCTTTAGACAGCCATTTATTGCCAATCGAATGATAAACTTTGTTTACCTTATAGCCCGACATAGAGCTAGGAAAGGTAATATACATTTGCAAACATGCTATGAAGTCGTTTCTGTGTGCAAGTGATTACTTTTTTTTTTTTTAGTTTTTATTTCTTTCATCACAATAAATGTAGAAATTCGCGTTAGGAGCAAACAACCATAGGGTTCGCAGCGTATTTCCCGTGGTTGGTTAATCAAGGAATTTGCCTGCTGAATGTGGGTATAATCTGAACTTTTGCATTTAAAGACTTTATCACATTTAGCTCTAAATTGGCATTTCGTGATCTTATAATGATGCACTTTTAACTATTTTGCATTAAGTGTCCTATTCTTTAAAACTTCATGCACTTCGCTTAACCTCTTGTTAAACTTTTATGTTTTTCTTTTCCTTTTTGTGTTGTCACTCTCCATGCACAGGTTTATTAATGTACTTATGCCATATTTAATAAAGGGAAAAATGCGTCGTGTTGCCTTTACAAACTAGACGATAATATCTAACACAATATATTTTAAATGCGCGGCTATGTTCACAATTGCCGCAATCAACGTAACAACTACAAAAATTTTACCAACATTGAGAATAACCTGAGTATGTACGTTCAAGATCAAGCCGCTGCCATACCTATTTACTTACAAGCTTATATGATAATAATTTTCGAATGAATTTAAACTTAATTGCCGTGATTTTAACATTTGGGTTTGTTTTCAATTACACATCGCATGTTGAATGAGATTAATGCTAAAAATAAAAGGTATTAAAGCAATCGGCTTAAACCTAACATAACTTAAGCTCTCTCTCTTACCTTTATGTAAATTTTGTAGCTACTTACGTAATAGGAGGAAAGTAAAAGAAGAAAAGATAAATCTTGAAGAGAACTTAACACAGGTGCTTACAATACTATTATGGTCACTGACATCAATTTTTTTGTTTTTTCATAAGTCTGTCCACTCTCTTGAAGCGCTTGAGGCTATAAACAATTCAAAAACAAAAGACTTTTATACATGTGTATGTATCGTATAATAAATTATTTCATAGTTTAGTAAGAAAATTTTATTTAACAGATGAAAAAGATTTCAAGTGACATAAACTCTGGCTTGCTTTCCTACAAACTATCACCGTATGTTAGACTTTTTGTTTTTTTTTTTATTATTTTATTCTTGAATGAATTGAGAAAAAGTAAACAATAGCTGATTACCTATGCTAAAAAGATGTATCAGATGTATCAAGCTTTCTATCTTATGATTGCGATGAAAAACTTTTAAACGAAGTACATTGTCACCCTATGTCGGAATATATCGGATTAGAAAACTTTTTTAATACTTTAGTGTTTATGTGCCAGCACGATCGAAGCGATGCTAGAGGACATTTGCTTGAAGATTGCTCAGATAGCTAGAAAAATGTTCTATCCATATTCTGGGTTGTATGCGATACTTGATTGATCGCTATATAGTCAGTATCAAATAATACGCAATACATTTAAAATTATTAGAATTCTTTTATCGTATTTATGTACATGTCTTACTTATACAATAATTATTACATATTTTTTACACATCTCAGCGAATCTTTATTGATTTGCTGAAGAACAGAAAAAGAAAAACTATTGTATATATATATATATATATATGTATATAATAAATTACTCAATAAGTTCATAGGAGAACATATAGTGTCACTAAATCAACTCCGTTACTTGCAAACTAATGGTCGGGATATCAAAAAATGGTTGACATATATCATGTGAATCTAAAATTCATATACATTCGTCAATAATCATCCAATCAATTTATAAATCATCCTACTAGCAAATTGAACGATGTGTTACACTTAGTCTTTTTTTATTCTATTATTATTATTAATATCTAATAATAATAATTCTTATAAATTTTATTATATAATTTTAATAACTGGACAAAGTATTGATTCGATACATTTGAGACCAAAATCTGACTATTATCTCTCCCGCATTTACTAAAACACCGACTAACTATACAGTTTCTCTTAACGAAATCCTTGAAAAGTTTATAGCCTTTAGTTTACAGCTGTAAGTTGATTCTTAGATTTTGATTTCGTAATAAAATCAAAAATATATTTAAAAAGACGAAGTATTCGTCCGCCTTTACCAGAAACCGAAATGCAAATTTTTTTTTTTGGTTGATTGACCAAGAAAACAATTGCTCTTCTTCTTTTTATGCAAATTTTTGAAATTTCATAAACTTTGCGCAAACTGGCGGAAATGAAATTTATTACATTTTTCTTGCTTTCATTTCATTAAAATTTTTTAATGTATTTCGAAAAAAAAAAGTCGTTTTCATTGTGTAAAGCGAACGATAAAATTTCGCTTGTTCCGCAATTGAATCTTAGAGCATTTCTTGAGAACTGTTCGTTAGTTACCTTAAAAACGACAGCATTTCAATTATGAAAAGAAATTAAAACTTTACACTCGGGTAAAGCCGGCCATCGGTCGGTCTTCGGAAAAATGTTCCAAACTAATCCATTTTCAATCGAGTTCGCCCTTGACACAAAATATACGAGTGAAGTAAATTTCATCATAAATTAAGCATAAAAATTTGTATGTATATAGGTTGCAATCGATTAAGAACACGGCTTTGTATAGATTGGTATAACAAAAGGCGGACCAAAGCATAAAATTGGCAGATTTACATGATTCTCCTCCTTTTTCTGATAGTTAATTAACCTGCTGCGAGGATGTTTCGTCCCTTTTCCTTAGGCTGGGACAGCTCAGCGGCCAGGGGATGAAAAAGACGCAAGACTTTATACGCAAAAGATTTATATTTTCAGGACCTTATTATTACTCTTTTCTATAGTTTTAAGTTATTACCGTTATATTTAGTGAATTGCAACCAATATAATTTTGATATTTTACGCTTAATAATACTTGCTTAGCGACTGCCGCGTAGACTCTCTGATGTCTCAAGCGAGACTCGTCGACGTGGCAAGCGAGATTCCTCGACCTCTCAGCTCGAGGGCCCAACTTCAACTAACTTCCACTCTAAGCTTAACCTATCTAACCTACTGCTATCTTAATCTATTTTATTCGATTCCTATTTTCTACTTTAATCTATTCTATCCTGTGTTATTTCTATCTTAGTCTATCCCTATCGCTATCTTACTTAGTCCTATCCCTACTGCTATCTTAATCTATTTCTATTTTATCTTAATCTAGCACTCCCTTCCCCTCATCAGGGACGGAGAATCCGTGAGCCCAGAACGAGGGATGACTTTGAGTCCTCACACTACTTATTTGTTAATTTTCTTTGGTATATTCAGGTCTCTCTCTCCCTCTCTTTCTCTCTCTCTCTCTCTCTTAAGTAACATCTCTCAGTTGAACTATTCAGTTATTTAAAATTCTTTGAACTTTTTATTTTTCTATAACTTTTTTTTTGTTTTTTTTTTTTAATTGCAGGAAAGGGGAACAATTTGCATTAATCACATTGATGTTGGTTTAATTGGATGTGTGATCATTGTAAAACGAACTCAGCAAGAGTGTGAGTACAGAATCTCAAAGTAAAAGAAAAGGAATATCGCAGAGGACAAAATGACTGTTAACGAATCGAAACCTTTGTATTGCGGTTCTGGTTTTGACGATTTTCACACCAGGTAAAATACATATAAATTTAATTCTTTTTTTTTTTTTCTCACTACGCTCTTCTTTCTTTACGTTATGTGTTATGTCTTATACGTCTTTGGTTTGAATGTAAAATTTTTTCTTTAATTGCCATTTTATTGAACACATGAAATGATGAAAAGGAAATTTTATCAAGAGATGCACGAAACATGAATTTCGGATATCGATTGCTTCTAATAAATATTGAATAGCTTTCTGTGAATAATTTTTAATTTTTACTTAACTTTAACAAGTGCGTGTGAAAATTATTTAATCCGCTTTCGTTTGCTTCTAACTCCTTCCAACTTATTTAAAAATTGTTGTTGCACACATCTCGCAACCATTTTCATGAGAATTTTGTGTGAAATTGCATTGAAAATCTATCCATTTATACCATTATTTCACTTTGTGTATAAAATTTTGTGAATATTTGCATTTTCGGGGGATGAACATAATTGATTGAATCTCATGTACAGCAGGAACAAAAATTTATAATACACTTGTTCGATTCTTACACAAATCAGAACGCCTTTCCAAGCTCAAATTGAAGAGCATAGCCAAGGGCGAAGTTATGTTATGTTCATCACGGACTCGTTTAACTATATTTACAGCAAAGGAATGTTAACGCTTAACAGGGGCAGGGGAGTATATATGAAGACACACAAAATACAAAAACTAACTGAGGCAGAGCAGATATTCTTAGTGTTGCCCAAATAACCAGAAGCAAACAATCGCTTTAGCGAATAAAAATCAATTAATTAGCGTTTATACGCACAAATCAATCTTAATCGAAATGATGGTTTTATTAAAGAAATTTTTTGCGTTTACATAACATCTCTGTTCACGTAACAGTTTACTACCTTTGCAAAATAGCGCAATACCTAAGTCATCGAAAATAAATAAATAAAGCGAGTAATAATATTAAGTAATCCCAAATCCCAAAAGAGCGTCATGCGAATTGCATTTTATTTTATTTTCATATAATTGGGTCGATAGGAAATTGAAATCGGGACTTCGAAGTGTGTCATATATTTTTTGTTTTATTTCTTAGTTTTTTATTATCACACTTGACCCGGACACACATATTTAGTTACATATGTGGTCGCACTACAATACCCTCCATTACGGTTCGGAAACGAGTCAGTCTTGTTAGTTCATTCTTCTATTCGTCTCTTTGTTCATCAAACCTTAGCAACTTAGTACGTATGCTCTTAACTGAAATTCAAATTTGAAAATTTATGTACAACAGATTAAAGGAAAACTTCAACTAACAATTCATGGCAGATGTTAAGGTTAAATTTGTTACACACTCCACTTATCCCAGTGCCGTATAGCATATCAATACGAAAGGAGTCGCAATCATTAATGATAAGAAACTTTCTAATTTTTTGACCATTAATGAGATCCTATGGATATTGACTTCGAAGTGAATATAACGTTGAAGCTGTTCACGTTCAGGATCTTGCCCATGACCGATCAGGATAAATTTGTATATAGCGTTTTTATATGATCTGAACAATACTTAGTTAACAAATCGTAACTGATTGTAAACGTTTCGATGTTTTTGTTACATCTAAAGAACTTGAGTAGAAGTTTGTTGTTCACATTTGATTTACGTTCTTGTTAAATAATAAAAATTTAGCAACAACAATGAAATACAAAGAGACTTAGCTCTAATATTAATTAAGAATAAATAGAATTTAGAAGAGAAAAATTTCTTGAGGGCCGATCAACTTAAGGTCAATAATGAATCGCAATCGAGCGAGATGTGATGCAATATGTCCTCTTTATATATGTAACGATCTAGTTTGTGCGACTGCATGAAACATATATTACACCAATCGATTCCGCATCAATTTTCCATTTATTTTCGTCCCAGTCTAGTGCGCGCTTGTTTATTTTTCTATTCAACGGATCGGTCGTAATTTCTGGAATATTTTCATTAAGTTTAGTTGACTGACAGTGATATCTTTCTCTTGAAAATGGAGAGAATCGGGCAGTTTGTTCGATTCCCCTCGTTCCAAAAGTGATGTTAAGCCTTGTAACGTCCGCGAACAAGTTAAGGTAGGGGATCTGTCGGTCTGTTTCTACCAAAAATGTCTCAATAACGGCATGCCGTTATGGGACATCGTATGATTTTGCGGTTCCTTGCAAATAGCGGCTAGCCGCTAGCTAAGCAAAGAGATGTAATATAAAAAAAAAAAAAAAGCAAAAAAAAAAAAAAATTTTTTTTTTTTT
>KK502478.1:94709-116546 GCA_000688735.1 Glossina austeni | reverse complement strand
TATATATATATATATATATATATATATATATGTAGATATATATATGTAGATATATATATATAGATATATATATATGTGTATATAAGTTAATAATAGGGTCGTTTGTTTGGTGAGTTTATTAAAACTGAATTATATTTTTTCTGTGGCTTTAAAAATTACAATTTAAACTTAACTAAAATTGTTTGCATCTCAAGTTATGTTCGTACGATGAACTATGACGCCGAAAAATAAGCGTTTTGCATTCTTCAGCTACACTGTCAGCATTTTTCGTTTTCGAGGTCACACCTTTGAATTGATATTTTGGTTGTCCAGTGTTAGACGTATATGTAAACATGGATATATACATTATTCAGGCTTCGACGCAATTGTTTAGCTACTAAAAGTCTAATGAGACGGGTAGTTCTCTACCATTTTTCTTCGGCAGAAAACTTTTAATATAATACAACTATGAAAATAGATTACAAGGATGCTCGGAAAGACGACAGGACAAATTTTGCAGGTCTTTATTAGTAAATGTTATTGTTGTTGCTTTTCTTTTTTTAGTTAACTAACAAAAACCATTTTATATATTAACCAATAGAAAAAGTTCTTTCTGTTCGAAAATATAGTTTCCATTTTTTTGAGTTTTTGTTTCATTTTCGAAATTAAAATTTTCGATTTGATTTATCAAATTTGACATATCTGTTAAGAAAAAAATATAAAACGAACAAGAAGTTACAGCAATGTGTGCAGTTTCTGTACACCCTGATTATTATACCCTACATCCCTCATGGCACAGGGTACATGAGTTTATACGGACGTACATAACACCTAGAAGAGCGTAAGATAGACTCATCTCTTATTATACCAATCTAAGCTTTTCAATTCGTCTGTCCGTCTGACGACTTTCAGTGTATTTTTGTGTTCAACCTACCAATCTAAGCTTATCAATTCGTCTGTCCGTCTGACGACTGTCAGTGTATTTTTGTGTTCAACCTACAGTTGAATATTTGCAATTTTGCAAATATTTTGATGACATTTCGGGGCTTTGACTAAGCGACGAATGCTGTTAAAAATTGTTCGGATAGGTCCACTTTCTCGTCCACTCAACTTTGAAAAGTCGTTATTTGGAACAAATTTGCAGTTTTCAAAATTTTCGAGAAAATTGATCCCGATTTAATAATTTCTACGAAAACTGAATCTTTGCTCTATGTTCAAAAGGTATGCTATTTGAATGGAAATTTATTTATGACAGTAATTTGACATAGGAACTAAGTGGACCAAATTTGAATCAAATTGAGTCCCTGTAAGATTTCTCATGAATAGTAAGCCCTTGAGCAAAAGATTTAATTTTGAATATTTTATGATCACAATTGGTTCATAGTAGCAAATAAATCAAAAAACTCAGCAGCACGAAATTTGATTCACATAAGTCTAACATTTAGACCCTAACCTTATGTAAGGGTTATCATGAAGAGCAAAGCAAGCCTTTATATGGAGAGGAATTATAATTTCTAGTTTTTTATGACGGAAACTGAAAAATAATCAAATTATTAGGAAGTAAAGTAAGTTTCCTAGATTTGGATCACGTCTTGGGATTTTTTGCATGAAAAAAATGTTTAATTTTTGGTGTGTTTTTACCGAGATGAGTGAATAGCTAGACTAGGCGAAGTAGTGTAGGGTATCTAATAGTCGACCTTGCCCGACTATAACTTTGTTACTTGTTTTGCTTTTTCTTTTATATAATGCAATAGCAGTTCAAATGAAAAGTGACAATGTGTCAAAAGTTTTAACTGACAAACTGTTTCCTGCAATACAACAAAATTTTTATCAAAAATCTCATTTTGTAAACATAGCAAAAGTTCGCTTCAAAGCGAAGCAAATTTTTTATAACCTATCTTCGAAATATGTGCCAAAATTCTCGTGTACGGGCGATTGTTTGTATTCTTTATTAGCTGTTTAGCAACCACTCATGAAACAAAGAATTTAAAGTTAAATTTAAGCTAAAATTTCGAACGATGTGGAGCTGGAGCATTATCTGAAAAGACAAAATCGGAGCATTTGATATTTTCGTATCCTATAGCATTGAATGAAAATGGCCGAGTTTTTCCTCTTTATACAGTTACTGTACAACCATTTGTAGAATATACTTTTTATTCCCATAACTGGTGCGTAAAAAAAATTTCACTTTCTTTTTGCAAAAGGACGGGTTGTTCTCACTTTACGTTGTACTGTCGTCGTGTCGTTTAAACAGTTCGGGGCATGTTTAATATCGAGCTGCGGGCAAGAATTTCAAAGGTTTTTTTACCACATTTTTTGATGGCATGGGCGGACAGATGGACATTCTTACGTCAATTTAAAATCCGATACTGATAAATATAATTTATAGTGTATCTGAAGCGTCTTTCTGGGTATTGCAGAAGTTTTCGTTGGGGCATAAAAAACAAATTCGTAGCAAATCTTTATTATCTACCATTTCCAACAATTGCAATATTCTTAAATCAGGTAACTTTTCTGTAGACCATTCAATCGATCATTTGTAGACCAGTTGCAGACCATTTATAGATCATATATTATAACTTGAAAATACAGTGAAACTTTTTTTGTGAGCAATGAATGATGTCTGAAAATCAATTAAGCCTTTCACATCAATTGTTGCGATATACATATATGTATATATATATATATATATATATCACAAATATAATATAAAAAATTTTAAATATATAAAAATAATAATAATATATAAGAATAGATAAAATTGTTATTATCGGATTTACAATTGGTTCGTTGTTGACCTTTTCAAACCGAATTTTCATACGGAAGTAGGTCTTCAACAACTAATATAAAAATTATATTACTGAGAACATAACACAAACTTGATTGATATGAATATTTTCGAGAATACGTACGTGATGTTAATCAAGTGTGCGTTTGATGAAAAGTTTTGATTGTTTTTTAATAGCAGCAAACTTTGTTTTCTCATTCAATGTTTTCCGAGTAATTAAAATAAAAAACATGTTCTTAAGTATTAAACACTTTTATTATTAAAATTATTAACTTCTTTAAAACTAATTTTTCGTCAAAATGCAATGAATTTAATGAATTTTTATAAATAAATATTTTTATAAATATACGTTAACTAAAAAAAGTATATTTTGAAGTTTTACAGGCGAGTTAGAAAATTTATTGCACTTTTTTACTTCAGACATAACTATAACTAAACAAATCTGAATTTCAAAACTATTCGAAAATGTATTGTTTTTTTTTTTTTTTGAATATTTTTATATTCTCTGGTAACGAATTTACCGTTTTTTTAAAAAAAAATCTCTTTTTTTTTGCCTACTTATAGTGAAAATGAACAAACACGATATAACATTTAGTTTTAGATCGAAACGTTTGTTATTTGTTAGTGTGAGTACGATATGGTATATCGTATATATATGACATATATACTAAAGTATTTTACGCCATTTATGTCGCGTATACTGTGTTCTTCTATAGCGGACAGTTGTGCAAATTAAAAAGTAAAAGACCTAATTAATCTTGACTTAATCGGTTTTACTTCCGGAAGATTTTTTTAGAGATTTTCAATATCAATATTAACTCGCGTGTAAGAACTCCCAAACTTTCTGCCAAATTTGAAGTCGATAGCCTCCTTTTTGTGGCCACAAAAATATTTACAACAAACATAACACAGCTGGATAGACGGACCATCTTAAATCAGTTTCGAATTTAAGGCTGATAAAGAAAATTAATAGTTGCTGCAAACATTTTGGCAAAATGAATATAGCTCTTATCCTTTGGATATGGGTATAAAAGTGAGTGCAAAAAAATTCTCGCCTTTTTCACCAGGCATTGATTCAGGCGCAACGTGCTCAGAATAATAGGGAAATTATCTAAACTAAATCTGTTCCTCTACACAAAATTATAAGATTGCAAGAATGCAAGGATAGATTGCCGGACATACAAACGCAACCTATATAGTTATACTGGACAAAAATTTACAGATTTCATTGGATCTATGAGGCATGTTTCCATGCCTTACATTTGGCCAATTCCATCCACTTACCCTGTCACTGCTGCAGTCAAATATTATGTACACCGTTACCACTAGGGCTCGATAAATGCATTGATTTTTCATTGAAAAGCTTGCAGTCATTCATGAATACATCATAAATATATATATACATATATATATATATATATATATATATATAAAATATATATGCGGGCTTGCTAACCGATTTTATTAGTTTACATCATTTATAAAATGAATACATTTTCTTAAGTGGTTGTCTATTTATAAAATATATTTGAAATGTATGTCCTTTTCAAATCGTTTAATATATGTGTACAAATTGTATTATATATATATAAACATTGACGAATATTTAAGGCAACGAATACATAATGGTTTGTATTACTTTATCTTCAAATGACTAGAATAATTTTACAAGACATCAATGAATACTAATTACTATTAAAATATTGCTTAAAAATATTAGTTATGTAAGTGATACGCTTCTTTTGATTTATGATGAAATTTCTTTAATCGAAACATTTTTTTTTTAATCGCAAAAAATTTTGAAAAAAAAAGTTTTTGTGTCTTAAATTAAAAATGTTAAATTAATATTTTGTCGCAAAATTAACTTAAGACAAAGAAAAAAAATTTTTTTTAATTATGTAAACATTACTGTGATTAATTACTGAAAAACAATTATAAAATAAAATCAGAAAATATTATAAAAACACTTTTCTTTTTTTTTTTTGAAATTTTTGTTAATAAAGACTGACCCATGGTAAGAAAGGGGGTTAAAAAGAAAAAAAGCAAATGAAATTTTCTTTGCGAAATTAAATTTCTTGTGGAAAAACGTGTAGGATGTCACGGATAGCCTTTGGTGAGCAGACTTAAGAGGTATAAACAGTTCAAAGAAGGCCGAGAATGCGTTGCAAACGCAGAGTGTCCCGGACGACCGTCAACCTCAAACTACGTCAAAGTCAAACAAATCGAAGATTCCGTGCTAAAAAGTTTATGAATACGTGATATCTGACTATATATCGGTCATTAAACGCTTTATTACAGAAGAGAAGACTTAATTCTACTCATACAACTTAAAAACAATCGATCAATCAAGCGAATATTGTGCAAAAGGTGAACCAAGATGTTGTTAACAGTTTTCTTCGCTTATCATGGTGTTGTGCACTATAAATGTCTTCCACCGGGCCACACTATGAACATGGAATAATACTTGAGTGTTATGCGTCTTTTGCGTGAAGCTTTTCGCCAACAAAGGCAACTTTTGGTTCTTGTATCACGATAATGCGCCGTCTCAGATTGCATAGGTTCTTCGAGAACATTTCGTTAAAAATTCAACCCACGTCCTTCTACAACCAACGTATTCATTTCCTAAATTCAAAGACCACTCTGGGGACAACGTTCTGACTCGATTGCCGAGATACAAGCTGAAGCGCAGCAAGCTTTGAAGGCCATTCCGAAAGTTGACTATAAGAACTGCATCGAGAATTGAAAAACCCGTTGGCATAAGGGAGTACTTTTAGGACGACGAAATAGATTTGGAATAGTAAATAGATTCAAAAAAGACAAAATTAAACACAGTAGTTTATAAATATATTTATATATTATTATTATTATTATTATTTTTATTAATTTAGCGAGAGAAATAAATTCCAAGACTAAAGTTTTAGACTAGCACTAGTATATCTAAAACTATCGGCTTTATTTTTATTAATATTATCGGCTATCGGCTTTATTGAAAACTCTACTGCACTTGAGAGTTGAACCGACGACCATTGAGTTGTTAGTGGAGATTCTTAATCTTGTTGGCCACTCAGGAGGAAATATATATAGTTTTCTTTTATATATAGAAATCGGAGAAACTCTCCGCAGCATTCAATTTTGTTGTCGAATATTTATGGTTTGCTGACTTCGGGACGATGGACAGGATAAAAACCTACGAGCGGTAGTTTCGATAGATTCCGGCGTCGAATCGCATTCACATTTCTTTCAGTTTTGCATGGACAGCTTGGCAAGGATGAAACAATTGATTGATGCTGTCTGTTAACATATCCTAAGTACAACAGCCTCGGGGTCCTGTGTCAGCGCGTGACTTTGTTAAGTTAAAAAGAAGAAGAAATTCGTTACAATATGGTTATAGAATATTTTATTAAATGTAGGCGCATTAATTTATCTATGAAGATCATATTTCCACTGTTCTTTAAACTGGCCTTAAGGCGTATTTCTACCATAGATCAATACATTGGGGACTTGTTTGTTAATGGAGTACACTCATCTTTCCCACTATAAATTGAAATGGTCCTTGCAAACAGACTAATCTTTAAAAGAGTTGTTATAAGTTATAGTTTTTTGTCTCTCATGGCAGATTGCGATCATTTTCAAACCCCTTTTCTCTTTGCTTGCTAAATGTATGCGTATCAACTTTTAATTTCTATATCAGCTTTTGCAACTGCAAGCGTGACAATAATGGGCGACAAATAGGCGGACTGACATGTTGAAGTAAATAAATCGACTCAGAATCTTACGTCAATCCAAAATAGTATTACTTTACAAGACCCTTGATCCTTATATCCACATGGTACAAACGGAAGGATAAATCTAATATGCTACTATCTTTCGTTAGTGGTTATAAAAAATTATTTATGGAAAAAAAAAAAGTTTAATTAAAAAGTAGAATACGCTTCACTGTCATTAGTCTCATTATTTGACAAACTGACTTAAGTTCACTTAAAGTAAAATTTAGCTTAACACGTAGTTAAACGAATGAAGGCCAGAGCACAAGACTCAGCAAAGGATCTATGTACGGTGCTTCCCAGACAGCAATGGGTGATATGCATTATGCTTGAAGTTTCAAGCTTGCTGGTGATGTTTGTCGAGAGAAGGAGAGCACAGGGGCACGAAACTAATCTTCCGATTTTGATTCCTCCCTAAATTATTCTTTTTCTATTTATCTAATACGCAAGTCAGATAATGTTGGCAAAATCAAAAGCAGTGCTACGTCAATTTGCATTTCGTTTAACACAAACCCATTATTTTTCCTGCGAAAGATCGACACCCAAGCCTTATATAGTTTTATAGTTTTTTATAGCAGTCTCAATAAAGTCTTTAAACATTACGTCGAATATTGCTCTCGTGAAACTGGTTTTTCTTAGCTGTGTGCTAACTATCTGAACATTCACTAGATGCATATGTACTGCATGCCTAAAGCAAATAGAACATATAAGAGATGTGTGCCTTCCAATCTTTTTCCTTTCTTTGACGAAGAAGCGAAATTTACTATTGAAATCTTCAACTTGCTAACGGTCGTCAGCCGGACTTGAACTTATTTTTTTATCCATTTGTTGTTATAATTATAATTAATAATCAATATTGCTACGAAAAGAAGTTATTTTCAAAGCCATGCATTCGCAAAAAATGAAACAAGACTGAAGCAGCGAAATGACAAACAGCTGATCGAAAAGAAATTTCAAATTTTTGGAGTTCGGAGATTGAATTAAGCCAACGAGGCGTTTATATATTCATATTGTAGATAATCTATATAACTTAAGCGTTTATAGGCGATAAGATGATATTCTTTTGATTAAATTTTATAATTATCGCACGAATTTCACTTTTACGTCTTTTTTTTTTTTAATTTTATTTTTCAATTTTCTTTTGCCCTAAGGTTCCTATGGTCGAAATCTCTGTCCATCATAACCCATATTCTACTCTTTTATGCGTATTATACGTCCGCTACGTTTTTTATTTTTTTTATTATTAAACGTCGATCACGCCGTTTATTAACCTAATCTCTTATATTTTTCTGGTGAACAAAAATAAAAATTTAAAAAAAATTAAATGAAAAATTCTGTCACTTTTACTTAATGATTTCCTCTCCGCGAATAAAAAATTTAAGAAAGTAAAATGTTTCCATGCAAAAACTCAAAAGTTAGAAAATAACATTATTCAGCGTTATATTAGTTTATTGAAATTATTTATTTCATTCAAAATTACAGGTTTTGAATACTAATAAAACTTTTATAAGTTACGCATAAAAATGCAATTTACACAAACTATGCATGGCGCAGAGATAAATTGTTTTCCTCTTTAGTTTTGATGTAAAATAACTTTATAAGCTTAATGTGTGTAAAAAAAAAGAAGTAAGAAAATTAAATTCGGTCGAGACCGAATCTTTTCTACCCATCACCGCTTACCACGAGAAAGACAAAAGAAGTAAAAGAACAAATTCTCATGCGCTATAATATAGAGTGGACTTCTGGAGTTGATTTCTTCTATTTTCAAAATAAAGTTTTTGTCTTAGACGAATGTGAGCGTTGTAGGCGTGTCCTTTGAAAATTTTAGGCCAAATCCAAATTCTTTAGCAAATTTTTAGGCGAAATCTTCATTTTCGCTAACGGGAAAATGTTTACCGCAAATATTCCAAAATTACACAAACAGACAGATGGACAGACGAACAGGCGAACATATTGAGGTGCATTCAAGGGTTGTAACTGGCCAAGAATTTGTATACTTTATGGGGTTTTTGAAGCTTCTTTCTGCGTTCTATAAAAGTATTGAAAAAATAATTAAATTTTGATATACTAATATATAGAGTAGGCGTGGTAGATTTTTTCCATTTTTGTGCACACTTGCTACAGCTCTGCCCATAGAATATGCGATAAAATTTTTGTATACTTATTTTCTATAGTTTATGAGTAACGAGCAAAAAGTCAATTTTTCATTCTCTTTGAAAAACAGAGGTGTTCTCAGTTTACGTGGTGCTGTGGGTGCTGTGGCCCATTAACATACACCAATCTGCGTGCAAGAACTTCCAATTTTTCTGCCATATTTGAAATCGATAGCTTCATTTTTACGGCCAGGAGAATGTCTACAACAGACATTACACAGACGGACGGAAAGACAAACGGACATGCTTAAATCGGTTTAGAATTTGATGCTGATCAAGAATATTTATATTTTATGGGATTTGACACAATGAATATTCCTTCGGTGATGGGTATAAAGAAAAAAAGAAACCGATAAACGGTTCGGCAGAAATGTTCATCTTTCACTTTTAGTTTTAATAGACTACTCGGGGAAAACGTGTGGACATAATTCAATGAATTCAAAAATATTATGACGTCAAAAGCGCAACAGCAAGAAAATTACATTCCGCTTTTCTGTCTCACGCACACGAATTACTAACTACACACATATATATAGTGAATGGCTTGCAGTTTTTTGAAGCTTTTAAAGCTGCACGTGTTCAAACACCTGCGCAAAATATTTCAATGGTCTGCAATATCACACAAACAGACGCGTAGACTATATACCAGCAGCTCTCAAGCAAGCATACATTAATATAATACACCAAAGAAATAATTTATTTTATTTGATGTCAGATTCGAAGAAACAAATTTTTCTCCTTTCCAAGCACGTTCTATGTGTTTATCATTTTATAGTAAAGATTATGTAAAGCGCATGCTATATAAACGCCCCACTAAAGTGCAAAGCTTACCGTCATACAAGCACTATAACACTACACATGTCCTAGAGCATGCATACATACATTTTATTTTAAGTGAATTTCTTTCCTTTTATTCTGCGAGTGCACTGTGCTCAACATCACATTACTGGCTGTATGAGTATATTGCAAGGCTTTAATGTGCAGTATTGAATAACAATACAAATTCTCCATATCAAAGAGCTATATTTAGACCTTACGTTATTATATAAATTATTTTAATGAAGAGTAAAAACCATAGTTGTTTTTTTTTCAATTTGTTTTTTTTTTTTTTATTATATACATTTTTTTTTTTTAAATATAGAAAATGTCCCCGACACGTGAGTAATACGATGAAAGTAAAAAAGAAGTAGGGAGCGCCCATAGCGTGCCCAACGGGTAAGTTTTATGCTTTTAACGACTGAGCACTCACTATAACAACAATCAAGTGTGGTCTGCCTGAAATTTGAACCAGCGAACACTGTCTTGGTAGTCGTAGTTCTTACATACACGATTTTTAAGATTCTTGAGAATTTGATATTTGTCAGCTTTTGTAACCAAATCATTCGGGGGAGAGTTTACTTCCTCTACGCAATTTACAGAATAGTGCCGCTGAACCTTATTAGGTAATGGAAAGGAAAGCGTTACGACAGTACAATGTGCAAAGAGTCATGGAACAGCCGGTCGAAATGTTAACAACTACACTACCGACAACGATAGCCTAAAATATGGAAGAAAAAGTAATAGCATAATAATGTTCGATGAAATTATTAAATAATAAGTAACGAGGAAAGCGATAATTTCTCAACAAAGCTAAAAAACAGCAAGACCGATGCCGAGAGACATCTTTCTCTTAATAAGTTCCGCGATGTACAGTGTAACCAGTCCAATTATGAGCCGAAAAAAAAAAAACAAAAAATTACTTCATCTACCTATCAATAATTAGAGAAGCACGGAAGTTTCTTTTTCGAAAGATTGGTTTTTGTGTCATTACCGGAGAAAGTTGAATTTTTGCCACAAGAAAAGAGACTCTTTTACTAATAAAAATTAATGCAATCAACTTGTCAAAAATAGCCCAAATCCACTGGAAACTATTGTCTTAAAGAAGTTGTAAGAGAAAAGAAACCAAATGGAACGAAATGAAATTAGTGAAATTATGCTTGACCCTTTAGGAAATCGTGTCTCGGGAAATCGTGTCCGTGTTTAAAGTTTTGAAATGTGTTTTCATGGTTTTTATTATAATAAATTTTTAATATTTTCCCAATTAATTCACAATTCCAGGACCATAAGACAGCCATTCTCTTTGCTTTACGATTCTTTGTTCGAAAGTATTTGGTTTACTACACCTTCCAAAGACTGGAACGCACGTTTTACGCTTTACATATTGCAGAATGATACAAAGAACGGCAGAAAATCTATTATTTAGACCAATAGCCAAAGTTTAAAAAAAACAAGGTTTTCTAAATCTGAAAATTCTGCGGCAGAAGGCCTAAAAGCTTTCGAATCGCTCGCAGCTCGCATATCTTCTTCAAGGTCGTCTTGATGAAACTTCGCGAGTACTTTTAAATGAACATAAATTCTTTCTTAAGACCTGATAGTGATAGTCAGAAAAACCAGAAAACAACAAGTAAGGCGTTCATGACGCAAATTTCCGGCAGGGATTCATTTTACACAAGCACCCTCTTCGAAACGTTTCACGCAAACGGTCAACATTTTCAAGAACAAATATCTTTTAGGTAATGAATCCTTTCCCTTATGTTTGAGATGCTCCAAAGGGTGTATTACCCAAAAAAAAAAAAAAAAAAAAAACACGAAATTTTTGTTTTTGAACAATTACTGGTGATCGCACTGTTAAGGTAATAGTTGGAAGAATATCCAAGAAAAGAAAGACAAGTTCGAAGTCTGATAGGGATTCTATAAAAGCGGTGTCTTTTTTAGATTGTAGTGCAAATGAAATTTTTCCCTTTCCTTATAATGTGTACATAAAAAGATGTTGAAGCGTTACACATATAAAAATGTATATGTTTGCCTGTATATCCGTATGCTTACATCAATATTTCCTTTAAACTATTTATCGGTAAAAATTTCCTTCTATAAAATTTGCATATTTTGCGCATCCCGGTTAATTGGAGAGCTTTTTAAATGTTCAAATCTTCTTTGAATTCGATTTTTTCCGTTTTTCATCTAAAACATTTTTCTTCTTTTGATTTACCCGATTTTTTGGCATTGAACTTCCAGCAGTTATATAAGAGACGGATGAAAACAATCGCCCCTCCGATTCATCTTTTTCACTTCCCATTTTTGTCGAAAAGTTTCGGAAGTTGCAAATTTTTTTGTTTTTTATGAAAAAAAGCGTTTTATGGGGTGAAATATGAAAATGACTCGAAATAATTCATTCACAATAGAGTGCATCCTTGGGAAAAAAACGACACCACAATATATCGAATTTAATCAAAATATCTCGAAAATGGCGACCTGAAGGTTGAACACAAACAGATTGACAGACAAACTTACCTTAGGTCTGTATAATAAAAGTTCTTCTGAGTATTACAAACATCTACACAAAGTTAATATAGCCCAAGTCGGGGAGGGTGTAACAACTTTTAAAATCTATGCATAGATTTAATAATATAACTGCGTTAAGTACTTTCTTATAAAGTTATTCCGGACAAAAGGCACTTTAGCAACTTTTGCTCATCATGCACTCTTATCAAATGTTCTCTGGCTTTAAGGTCAAATCTTTGTTGTACGCATGGATTACCATGTTTCATTTACATGAATTAATAATGCAAGCAATGAAGACAAATAAAAACCGTCCTGAGGCGAATCTTTTATACATCCAATCTTAGGCTTTCTGCTTGCAAACAGCTGCAGTAAACTAAGCTCACACCTCCTGTATATTCCAAGTTACTAAAGTCAATATGTATGTTGAAAGGAAGCATTGAACTTCAAGATATTGTTGTTTACAGGATTTGTTTATACAATTATAAAACGTTGTCGCTCCGGAAACTCTCCCCTTAGCCTAGAGTATGAAAATTTCTATGAAAAGTGATTAAAACACGCTGAGTGCTTTTCCAACATTTGTTCTATAAAAGGTGGATGGAGTGTAGCAGGTGACCAGGGCATAGGGAGAGCATTGACGACTTGCTGATTAAATCCATAATTCATATTTTGAGCCTTGACAACATTAATTCTTCACCTATCCTCTATGAAATTTCCATTGTCAACACATTTTGAAAAATTTGATTGAGATGCGTGTTGTTTGCAGTCAGTTTGAAAATAGAGTCTTAACGAAAAAATGCAATCAAGTCGCAAAAACTTTTCATGCAAGTTTCCATGTGGATTACCAACACAGGTGCGCCTTGATGGGATAAATGAAACCGCGTCCTTGGTCACTATAAAACACTGCTACAACGAGTTTCATAGTGGTTGTCGTTCGCTCACTGACGAAACTCATGAAGATCATCTAAAATTGGTTTGTTGTACCAGGAAAGATTTACGCTATGCAAAGGCTGATACTTCAAGATCGATATGTGACATACTTGGGAATTGAGGCAATCTTAAGCATTATATACACCAGTATATATATAGAATATTGCTTGATTGTTTTGCTGTGTAAAAGATTTTTTCCCCGTTGGGTCCCACATAATTTGATAAAATGTGAAAAGGATGCTCGTGTTGATTGTCAGAATTTTGTCATTCTTAGCAGAATATCAAACCGATTATAAATTTTTGTAGTAACAAGGCCTAGCTAGTAGATGATATCTTGCTTGCTATGGCGTCAGATCAAACCTCTAACAAAATCGACTAATGGATCTGCCCGTAATTGGAGAAAATATTCGTCACTTTTATATATTGATTTCAAAATTGATAAAAGTTTTAATATTACTCTTAAAATGTTGCCTAACGAAAATGCTACGTCAAACTTGAAAACTAAGCTTTTAAGTTTTGCTCACAAATACCGAAACATTATGTGCAAATAACTCATTTTATTATTGTGATCAAAGAGTAATAGAATTAAGTCTCTTCTCGCTTATCCTTCGACAGAACTAAACTATTATAAAGAAATGTTATTTGATTATCAGGTGTCGTTCGCTTGAATTGTGGGCGTTTTGCATCGAAATTATCTTTAGAATATACTTCATCAAGTGAATGGATTTTTTTTTTCTTGCAATCTTACGCATAATATAACGATGAGTACGAGAAAATTCACCTTATCTTCTTGAATGCAATTTCTTTCCTTGTCCATACTACACATACGTATTTCTCTTTGTGAGTACGCCGCTTTTCGTTTCTATTATGTATGTTGCTGCTGTCACAGCATATGATAATAAATTATAACCTTACCTAGTTGCTAAAGGATGGAATTGCTGGATTGACGTGATTCTCGCAAATTTTCTTTTAGGGAAGTGATTATGGTATTTGCATATGCTTTTACGTAGACGGATAGATCCTAATAAATGGACTTTGAAAATTTTTAAAAATGTTATTAAATATTAAAAAAAAATTCCTTAAATTATACATCGCTATAAACTGCATGGAATTACATTACACGTAGCACTTAATTAGTAAATACATTCCAGAAAAAATTATAGCAAAAATAATATTAAACAAAAAACTCAATAAATTGTGCTTAATATTCTTATTCTAATCATGGAACGCTATCAATTTGCGAATGAATCTTAACTGTTAACACATAAGAAGAGCTTACGTATAAATACTCACACGTTACATCCGCAAACGATTTACAATCACATCACATTGCCTGACATATTGGCTGAGAAATGCGAGTAGAAATTCATAAGAAAAAATATTGGACAAATCGGTATATATGTGACCGTTTTTGCATATAATATATTAAATCGAAAATATCAATATGTATTCACTATTGCGTGTAGGAGTACACGATTTTGCATATAACGGGTATACACACACATTGGTTTCAAAGCAAATATAGAGATAGAAGTAAGAAGAAGAAGAAGAGTGTTGTATATTGTAATACACAACACAAATATCTCGACGATGTATACATATTTACTAAGGCATAGCCAATGCAAGAGGAATAGGACCTTTTTACTGTGCAATCGAAGTAAGTTAAGTTAACAGTGCTGTGTGTATGAAATGTAAGAAATATCGTGAAGAAGTTCAACAAATCTTACTTCTGCATGTCCTTAGGTGTTCAATAAATTTCATAGTTTGCATGTCCTTAGCTGTTCAATAAATTTCATAGTTTGCATGAAAATATGCCAAAGAAAAAAGAGGGATTTTTTTGCGTTCGCTTCTCTTCAGCAATGTCTTCATTAATACAATGATTCGATGTCCAACCTCTTGTTGCTAAAAGAAGACTGATTTGCTGCTGTGATACCAATCTTTAGTAAATGTTTAATCTTTTAAATATTTAATGTTAAATGTCATCTTACATTTTCTATATTATGCAATAGTTGCTTTGTTGTATTTTTTCTTCTCACTCTCTGATAAACTTTTCTTATCACCAGTATTGGCACGTGTTTCATTAAATTCGCTTAAAAAACAACACATAAAATAGTATGAAAAGAGGATGGCATGATAAAAGAAGCGTTAATTTGAATTATCAAAAGTTATTTTATGAAAACGCAACCTTGAGATAAGTTAATTAAATTATGTAAGCGTTTAGAATAAAAAAATTTTCTTATATCTAAGCAAATAACTACAAAAACTTTTATTTAAAAAAAAAATCCTTCGCTTTTATCTAACCTTGACCATTACCTTACACTGAATAGTGCACGAAAGCCTTATTTTACGCCATGAATGTAATGAACGATATAATCCGAAACCGTTTATTTCAAAATAATTGTTTGTCGATATGCTAGAGATACCTATTGAATTAAGGTTAAATTAAGTAAAATATGTTCTCGATAATGAGTGTACGACGGTACATAAGACTACACGCATAGAGAGCAATTTTGATATCTATGTTATGAGTAAGTTTGTAATAGCAAGAGAACGAAAGAAATAAATGGAAATTGCATACGCATCGACATGGCAAGGCTTTACAAGACAAATCCATTCGAACTAGCCTTTGCATGGAAACTCCAATTGAATACCTTATGTTTCATTGACTTTAAATCCGAATATTCATTTATTGTACTACTTAGGGATGACGTCAGTAAGGCACGGGCGTTATATGGCGTGTTTTGGCGATAGCTATCATGTCTAACAGAAAAAAAGACCCTAGATGTTATTTAAGTTTTTACACAAGACATTTCATAAATAGATCTACCTTGACCAGTTTTTATATGTCGATGCCTCCTCCGGAGAATTAAGTTTTTAACAATTAAATTTTTTATTTTATATTTTTGATTTTACGAATTAATTGAGTTGTGATTGCATATAGCATATGCTCGTTCTGAGTAAGATTCTGAATCAATGCAATTATTTATTTGATTGGCCTTCAAATTGTATTGAAAAAAACTGAGTTTCATTATTTTTGGATCACAAATGTCTTCAGATGTTTCAGGTGGATAGACTGTCACGGTCCCTAATGGTACATTGAGTGGCAAAAAGTCTCACTCAACGCTCCAAGAATGGTTAGTTCCCAAGTGCCAAATGGAGATACCTATATGAACGAATCTCGGCTCGATCTAAAATCCGGAATTAATACAACTCGACACCGTGCAAGAAAACAAGGTCCGACCGTGATTTGGTCCAATCACAGCCGTGAAACCTTTGCAATGGAGCTTTTCCGCTGTCAGACCAAGCACTCAATTCTATTCACATAGACATAGCATTCTCACTGGTTGGAACGCCTATATAAAATAAAAATATAATAATATAAAATATAATAAAGAATAGAGAATAGAGAATAGAGAATAGAGAATAGAGAATAGAGAATAGAGAATAGAGAATAGAGAATAGCATAAAATATAACATAAAACATAATATAGTAAATAAAAAATATAATAAAAAAAAAATAATTTCTGATCACAGTAAGAATGGACATTATATGAGATCATCTGTTTGTTATAGACATTTCCAGAATTACGTCAGAAAAAGAGATTAAAAACTCGCTACAAGTATTTTTCATTTCAAGATTAAATTTGAGAATAGAAATGAATTTCTCCACTGAAAAGTTCACAACTAAAAATCTGCAGTAAATTAAGACAAGTAAGAACATTATAGTCTGGCAAAGCCGACCACTTCTCAAACTGTACCACTTCGTGTTTCTTCATTTATTTTCTTTCCATCTAAAGGCACCTTTTTTGTGCTAACTCTTATCTGGGGGCGGGCTCAAACCCAAAATGAACGTTATCTGAATTTTGATTCTTGTGCTAGTTTTACAGAACATTTCGGAGAGTGTCATGGTCATGTCAGATATATTTCATTAAAGACAATTTATATCAAAAAGAAACAAGTTTTCAAGAAGCCGCTGTTTCCCATGGACGCATCAATATTGTAGGGATGATACAAAGATGTCTATCGCTCCAAATTGAAATACTCCCAACGTAAATGATTTTCAAATCTAGAGACGCCATTTTGGAAGAAATTATGTCATGCAAATAGTTTTTAATTCTCATTAACACTATTATCGATCTTCATAAATTTCCTAAACAACCACGCATAACAATTTTATTTGATTTTCAAATGATGAACCGATCAGTTCGTATAAAATAATTCCATGAATTTTGCAAACTTGTGTACCGTATATGCTATGTTGCAAGAAGGGATAATCACTTCGAATTTTCTAGGGCTCATGCCAAGCAATTTTTCTTTGTAAAATCTTCTAACAGAATAGATATTAGCGATTACTTAGGCTATCCTAAGCCTTGCGATAAACTATCTACCATTAAAAACCGTGTCAGATTGGTAGCTAAAGCTTATGCTCTCCACAATCTTACCCGTAAAATGTTTTGCTTTCAACCTATGGGCTATAGTTTTTGAGTTATTTTGACGAACTTTGCTACAGTCACGTGTTTTTATCTAGAACGATCGTTTCTTAAGATGGGTTCAATCGCATCATTTTTACGATAGCTACCTTCATAATGTTATATGGAGAAAAATCTCAATTTTCAAAATTTCTCGATAAAAATCGCTGAGCAATGGTCTTTCGATACACTAAATGGATGGGAAATATATGGATCCTATGGGCCGTTCTTTCGAACACTCTTCTTACCTAAAGTAAGCCTTTATGTGGTGCAACCGTTTAATTTTTCGTATTTCACAACGAGAACTGGTTCATCATAGTAGTTTGAGCATTTGCCCGGCCTAACCTTATACATGTTGGATGTAAAACAGATCCACAATTAAGTTAAATTTACTACATCGTACTATGCTTTTTGGTGGATATAGTATGTTCTTCGCTTTTATAATGTATCATCATTCAACAAGTCTGTTACTGAACAAATAGATGGCATCACTATTGACGGACTCATATAATTTCTGCATAGTACCAACCGAGTCTGTTACCGAACAAATAGATGGCATCACTATTGACGGACTCATATAATTTCTGCATAGTACCAACCGAGTCTGTTACCGAACAAATAGATGGCATCACTATTGACGGACTCATATAATTTCTGCATAGTACCAAGCCTCAAACGAGACGTATCCACTCAATATGTATTTAAAAATTTGTTTTTTCGATATATAATACAAAAGCCGCGATAACACCTTTTAAGTGATTGGCTGATTGTGAACATATTTTTTCTCGCCAAAAAGGAAATTCAAATTTTTCCATTGTTTTCAAGGTTAGATAAGCAACATCATTAAAGCAATTGCAACTTGTAAACTAATGGTCATGTAGTTTTGACACATGTCGTTTGAAGATTGGTACGGGTTTGTCAACAGTGATGCCATATATGTGTCAAATAAAATACTAATTGACTGATGTGATATTTCGCTACTCTTTTCAGTTAGATTGAAAGTAATCCACTTGTAACTATTCAAGTTGGCCAGCTTGAAGCGTTTAATCGATGCAATGGAAAAAAAAAATAACGGAAGACAATACGTTAGTTATCAAACTGATTATTGGTAAAACCTTCTTTAGTTACATAGAAATGTGCCCGTCCAAATACTTTAGTAATTTAGAAAAATTACTTACTCTAAGAAATACTCAATTCAAGATATCAACCCATAACTAATGTCTTAATAAAAGGGAAAGCAATGTCGATACATTGTGACGTAACTCAATTGAAAAATTTCCCTAAATAATGTAAATAATTTTCACTTTTATTTTTATTATTATCTTAATAATTATCTTACGCTGCTATCATATCTATTAACCGTAGGTAACATAGCTCAATAGCAAACATAAAAACTACTCACAGTCTAAAAGTATTTCTACTATCTTGTTGTCTGTAGATATAAGGCTTAGCCTAAATTTATTTTCGTTTAATGGCTTTTTATAAATGATTTGCGAAAATTTTTAAAAACTTACTGCGGGAACAGCAGTATAAATATGCATAATATTTCAAATAAAATCATCATCATCAGTTTCTTACCATATCTGTTAGACCAAAAACTCAGTTCATTAATTATGAAACATGTTATTATCGTTTATGCAACTGTTGGCAAGAGTGAGCAAACATAAATCATTGAAAACTTACAAGTAGAGTGGTTGCAGTCATTGCTATAACGGAGGCAGTGGCTCCTCCTCCTCTTATGTTAACTACGGCTCTTCCTCTTGGGGTAGTTACTCAAATGGATCCTGGCAACGATGCGATTGCTCTCTCGTATGCAATAACCCATACGATAGCGACGATGGCGGTAGCAGTTGTAAAGTAAACGTTACGGTCACGCTAATCGGTGCTCTGTTCAGTTCAAAAACAGTTCAAAATGATTAAACTGATCTAACTAATGTGCTTGGGGGGAGTAGTTCACAATGTTATATGTGCTTTGAGGAGGTAATCGATCTTCGATTCAATGATCAAATAGAACTACGAACGGACGGACCAGATAATTTCAATAAAAAAAAATAAAAATATGAGAAAATAATTCGAATACGAACCAAAATGAAAATATGAGCGGAAAAAACACAACGCTTTTTGGACATTGTGATGATTTCCATAACTGATTGTTAACTTTGTCGAAATTTAGTTTTTCGTTCTTACCTTTTTCGTTTCAGTGATCAGAATCAACATAAGCTTCTTCAAGCAACGCATGACAAAATGAGAAGTAAACTAGAGCAAGTGAGGCGGAGGAGTTAAGCAGTGATCATAAGATCATAAGGCTGTTAACTCCGCCTAATATAGAAACATTTGCTGTTAGTCGATTTGCTTTCTTTGCAATGTAATGTAAAATATTAAGCCCAACAAAAATATCATGACGAACTGAAAGTAACCGTATGAAAACCATGTCCATAAATGTATTCGTGTAATGAACTTTTCTTTCTCGGGCGTCTTTACATTTTACCGGAAGCCATATTATCGATCGTTGATTACATCTTTAGAGTCTAGTTATCTTCTTAGTGAGTAATTAAATATGGTTTGCATAACCGACGCACATAACGAACGTTTTCCGAACGTATGAAATAATTTCCCACTTCTAAGGGAAAGGTTTGGCTTTTTTAGAAAACAACAATTTCGAACTTGACAACAAACCAAGCAATCGTTTCAACGAATATTTTCATAATACATCAGACGAATATTTTTCTACAAAACTCTAGACTATGTACGCATTAAACAACTAAGTAATGTTTAAAGTTTGTCATTCACTGCAAGGTTTCTCAATACTTTTCAAATGTTGTTCTGTGTTTCTTTTTTCTTAATTGCCCTTAAAATCGAACTTAAATTTCTATGGTCTTTGCTCAACCGCTACGAGTTTTCTCAAAGATTATTTTCAAAACTTGTTGGTCGTTCAGAAACTGCATTCAACGATCAAACCATTTCCTAAGCTTCACTGCATACTTACCCATTAGAATTAATCCTATTAGAATTCATCCTTAAAATCGGACACATACGAATCCATCCTTGCTTACTAAAGTTGAATATATTGTGATCGGTCTTAATCTATCAGAATCGATGATATGAGAATTCACCGTAACAATCGAAAGTATTAGAATTAATGGTCACTTATTAGACTAGATCCCGATTAGAATTGACCCTTATCTCATGCGTGGTGGAGACATCCGCATTGCCTTCTACTGAAGGCATCAGTTTTTTTGACTTTCAGTTCGTCCTTTTAAGCAAAGAGTCCATAATTAATGTGGAAATTTATTAAATCGAGTTCACCAATAAATCGCAAGAAGATGATAACCGTTATCCAAGAGAGAGATAAATGGACGTAAAATTAAGAATATTCCAGGGAACTTTTAACAAAGTGACATTAATAACTATTGTGTTCTTTATATGGTGGAACTGAAAGAAACTAACACACACTTCGAAAAACATCTTCGTAGCTCGGCCCTATTAAAATTAATTAGTCATTTATTAAAGTTGAAGTACGAAGATTTGCAACAAACGTTTAGGTCATGTTTAAAGGACTCGGTTATATAGAATACTTTTCATCATTCATCTATTCTTAAGACTATACGCTAAAATCATAGCCGCAACGTAATTTGTACTAACAGATAAGATGCCCAAAAATTCCGTTATTATAACATCTTCGGCCTTGGACCGAGCGACAAAAAATTGATGAAAAAGCGCATTTAAACAATCAAACATTAAACTGTACGTTAAACAGTCTGTACAGTAAACAGTCTTGTAAGATAAGCTGAAAAGAGAGCAAGAAAATTAAAGATAGAATCGCATAACCGAAACTAAAGAGTAATATACGACTTTTTCTGTGTTTTCAACCAACTGCTAGTCGCTCAACCTCATTCTTTATTATTGATAAATTTCTTCAAAATGACGGGACATAAACCATTTATTTATAGATTTTTAAAGAAAATTTTAGCGAAATTAAATTTAAGATCGCAAGAATGACAAACACTTGTGAGCCTTCGGCAGTCGCTTAAACAAGCAAATTTTTAGTTTTGTTTCCTTTCCACACACACCCACGCTTAACTACTTAACGTCTTCAGAAAAATTTTTAAACGTCACTAACTGAAATTACAATAACGTTGTAAGAAAAAAGGAGAAAAAGAATACATAGCAATAAAAAGAAAGTTATGTTCGACTCCCGCCGAATTTTGTATACCCACTACCATTCATTTTGCTATACTAATAATAATTTTGTCCTAGTGCAACATGATAAACAGATGCATAGAAAGAGAGAAAGAGAGAGAGAGATGGAGAGAGAGAGATGGAGAGAGAGAGAGGGAGAGAGAGAGGGAGAGAGAGAGCGAAAGAGAGGGAGAGAGAGAGCGAGGGACGGAGGGAGGGAGAGCGAGTGAGAGAGAGAGAGGGAGCGAACAATAGCA
>KK502478.1:0-94609 GCA_000688735.1 Glossina austeni | reverse complement strand
GGAGAGAGAGAGATGGAGAGAGAGAGATGGAGAGAGAGAGAGGGAGAGAGAGAGGGAGAGAGAGAGAGAGGGAGGGAGGGGGGGGGAGGGAGGGAGGGAGAGGGTGGGAGAGAGAGGGCGGGAGAGAGAGGGGGGGAGAGAGAGGGAGAGAGAGAGAGAGAGAGAGAGAGAGAGAGAGAGAGAGAGAGTGATGGAGAAACAAAGATGCTTTTACACTTTACTGCGGGCGTGTCCTTTGACCCAATTAGACCATTTCCCATAGTAACCTGCATACAAGAACTTGCAATGTCTCAGAATGTTCCCAATTGGGAGACGATAGTTTGCGACCACGAGTGTGTCAACAACACACAGACATTGCGACGAACCCAAATGGCTGGATCGATTCAAAATTCAACGCTGACCGAGAATATACACGCCTTACAGGATCTCTAAACGGCTCTTTTGAGCAAACTTTCATCTTTCGGCGGCGGCAATAAAAATGAGTAAAAAAAAAAATACGCGTTACCGCGTATCATATTAGGAAAAATTACTGTTATTGCTGTTATTGATGAAAGTGAGAAATTGTGAGTAAACATTGCTTTTCGCCAGTGCACAAGTCCATTGCAATTCGATAAATTTTAATATTTATTTTTCGATTGCGGCGCACTTAAGTATACTAAAAGAGAATATTATGTGCTTGACGTCGTGTGTTTGTGCGCGTCTGTGTTTTTTTACATCACCATTAAATTTAATTTTATTAAATATTTAAGATTATCGCTTAGTTACTGTTTGTTTTAGTATTAAGCTCTCATAAAATTCATTCACACCTCACCACAATGTAGTTACAACTATACAATTGCAACACTTAAGTAATACGATGATTAATGAACAACAGATGATAACCATGTTTACGATATTTTTTATGTCATATACGTATATACGGTACACGCAATGGTGATGAAAGAAATACTGATAATGATTATCATAACCGTAAATGTGCTGGCTATTCATTAAACTGGATGAATGAATGCGATGTTTTGTCAACGCGTTCATTTGCATATTAATTATTATAAGGAGACAGCTTCGCTTAGAATATTAGTTAATTAATTATTTGCTAGCTGCCTTCTTGCATTTAAATGCAAATTCATAAATAAATAAATATCACAATTTGCTAAAGCCCTTCCAAGCATTCATTCATATATAAGTACAACAGCACGCATAAAGTTTATAGTATAAGCAATTCTAAACGTTGCTATATAAGCTAAGCTTAGGCTAAGTTAGGCGACAGATCAGCCTACTAAGTCACGGTGAATGAAAGATCTTGGGCAAAAAACTCGCTCTGAAACCGAAAAATATTGGCTGAAAAATGCAGTAGCGGTAAACGTTAGGACTACTTGCTATCAGATAACGGAGGACACAAGCTATCGCTTGCGAATAACTTTATGAGGCTAAAAGCTTCGTCTGATTAAATTTTCGGCACAGGTGCAGACGATGAATCCCAAAGATTGTCTGTCACTTTTTATTAAAAAGAAGAAGCCAGTGTAACAGTTTAAAAAAAAGCTTCGTTCCACCATTTTTTTTTTTTTTTTTTTTTTTTTGAAATGGAAAGAAAGGTAAAAGAATAATCCACAGCTAGTAAATCGAACTATAAAAAAAAAAATTCCTTTTAGAAAATATTAAAAAGAATGTTGAATGGTTTAGAAAATATTAAAGAATGGCGAGTGGTGGTGATGGGATCTTTCACTTAAGGAGCTCGGGGGGGAAAAACGACTGCGTTGGCGGCTGTCCAATGATGTTTTTTCAATGAACATTTATTTATATTTCACATAAAGTGCAAGGTAAATTTGATTCTTTGGTCTTCGGTCTGGTCTTTGCGCACTTGCTTTACTTGGCTTAAAGAACTATGCTCATCGCATAACTTTGGGTGGTATCGTTCGGAATTGCAAAAGCTGCTAAATCTTTGCAGGCACAATAAGAAATCATCAATCAGTCTCAAATCAAATGTTGATCGCTCTGATGCTAAGGCATACTATTCAGCTAAAGATAATAAACTTCTCTAACTTCTAACATAATTTTATTCTCAATTGCTTTAAAAGACCCTTAAATTGCGCTTTAAAGTCCCCATCGGCCTTATCATAAGATCCGCAGATAAGAATCGCTGATGTCCAAACCTCGAATATATCATGGGCGGGGCAGCAATTCGAACTTCGGTTCATATAATCTCTTTATTGTTGCCATTGACTTGGGGCGAGGTGCAGTGTTTTGATGAATGAGCAATTTTTTCTTTGTATTTTCTTCTTCAATTAAAGCAAAGCTGCCATCTTCACTATTTGTCGTTCGTCCTTTTTCAAGTTTCCCGATAAATATCCTAATCTATTAAGATCATAACCTTGACGGGAAACTGTTCCGTTTTTAGTCGCTTTGCACAGCAGAGATCAATTCCTTTCCACCTTGCGGACAGCCGATTCGATTCAAGGCTGTAGTCGTCACATACTGTCTGAACATATTCTTCTTATTGCAATTCATGCATTTTTTTAAGATAATGGACATCTTTGCGTCAGTTATGGAACTTACTGACCGATACGTTAAGTAATAAATAATAAATAGAAAGCAATAAATAGAAATTACGGCATAACATCACAAAATTAATTAAATTACGAAAAATTGATTGCAAAAGTTTTATTCAAAAATTGCTCTATATTTGAAAAATTTTATTCAATTTTTGCATTATTTATGCGGATTTTAAATTTGAAACAAACATTAAACTTATGTCCAATTGAATGAAATCTCATTTTTGTATTTTATTTATGGAACGACAACCAATAAAAGTAGCATACCAGCGAGAACATTATCGAAAACACTTTATTATTTTTACGTACCGTACCGTTCGTTTCCTTTGCGAAATCATGTTGCAAAATTGTCTCTAATAAATATTTATTGCACCAGAATTTTTTCGATATTGAAAGGAATCGCAAGACATTTCGTTTTGCATGCAATGATTCCTTGCCTTTTCTCTTTACCTTCACATTCGTATATACAATCATTGAAATCATTCACAGAAAGTGTCCTTATGATTGGGTCAGGGCGCTGTCGAAGCATATAAAAAAGACTCGTTAAGGTATACCACGGTAGTTACCGTTATATCACAAATAACATTAAAAATTTTATTTGCATTAAATCTGTAGATGCTTAAAAGCGCAAAAAGAAGCGCAAAACGTTAACCGCAACATTGTCATACCGTATACTAGGAAAAGAAAAAGAAAGGAAAAAGAATAGAAAAAGAAACATATAATTGCACAAAAAGTGCTCACAAACATTTAATCGCAAATAATTAGCGAAAGAAATGCAAACCGAACCGAAAATATAATGTAAGAGAAAGTTTACATTTAATTAAATTCGTACACCATTACATACAAACAAAATTGCGAAGCTTGGAAAACGTGGAAGTTGTTAAAAATAGTTCGACTTCAAGCTGCATAAACACAGACATGAAAATATCAGCTTCTGCTTCGTTTTCCGTTCCTTGTGGTTTAACTAACCATCTCGAAAGAAGCAAAGTTTAGTGAATAATAAATCATTATAATGACTGCGATTATTTATTCCTAAAGCATTTAAAGCATTTTATAGCCTGCAGTTTAGCATATGTAAAATTTTCAAAGTCACGCGCTTATCACTTTCCGGCTCACAAATCCTTCGTTCATTTCAATTTTAAGGCACCGCTTAAATTGAACTTGACGCTAACGCCTGTAAAAAGGCAGGAAAATGAAAAAAGCCAAAGATATCAAAAAAAAAAAAAATATATATATATATATATGTTTATATATATAAAATTTAATTTTGAAAATATATACAATTTATCTTCTACTTACATTGGTCCAACAAGCACAGCTAGAGGCTTTTAACACTAGAATCACCGCATGGCTCAGTTTGACCTGTTTCAACTTTTGAACTTCAACGGTATAAGTTATACGATACGTACATTTTTTTAGAGACTCTTCTTGATATACAACGGCCTTTTTACGGCTTTGTTTTCTTTGTTTTTTTTTTGTCTGGTCCAGTTTTCGAGAGGCCGATGACATTTGACTATTTCTAATAAAATATTTGTGGTATGGCCACAGTCGCACAGTAAAAGAGAAGAAGCTGAGATTTAGCACAAATATACCTTGATCGATTAAAAGTCCAAGGTCCTGAGGTCCTGTCCTAACCTTCCAGAAACACTAACACTTTTTTTACATTTTCATCTATAACTTCCAATATCATGAGGATTTTTCCGAAAAGCGACTAGCCAAGACTACCTTGGCTCCTCCATCTCCAATGCAAAACTGGCCCTAAGCGGTTTACTGACACATACAAAGTTAACAATAAAATGTTTCAATCCAAGGTTTTTCCAATTATTTCGTAATTGCGTGAAGAGCCGGCTAATTTTTACTTTCTATCTTTGTTTTTGCGACTGTGACGATTGCAAAAAAATTGTAAGTCAAATTGACCCGTTTTGATTGGGAGAGTCATGAACGCATATGCAAAATGCGTGGTAGTTCTAGTGTTAATATTTCAAAAGCATGTGCAAGCGTACATAATGCAATATATAGGCGAAAGGAAGAGGCAAAAAATATGCAGAAAAAGTGATTTATTTTTTTTTTAAATAATTAGCACAACATGACGTATGCGTAACTTCGGAACGTAAAAATTACATCTAAATCAATTTTGTCAGGGCAGAAACCATACCGCCGCACATAAATATTTTGAAGATATTCTGTCCTCCTTCATGAAGAGAACGTCGAGCATTTATTATTTATGTATGTACATATTGTATGTTGAGTAGTCTAGGAAGAAAAATGAAAATAAATTTTTATTAATAGAAAGAAAATAAGCAAAGATTTTTTAAGATTTATGCGATTATTTCACTATCCTGAACAGCGTATAATTCATGTAGAAAACATAATCGGAGTAAATGGAATAAAAAATATAGACGAAAGGCTCCATTTAATAAAATAATGCTTGATCAATGTGACGTTTCGCTTTACTCGGCTTTGAATGGAACCTGGCCATTCCATTTCCACCTTCTGAGAATCATCTTAAGCTCACGCATGTTTCCACCGTGGAAAGTAGACGTGCTTGGTTGACGGTGTCGTTTGTGACAAGATTATTATATGGTGAGCGTTATTCGCCATTTCCACTGAATGAGTTAAATATTCATCCCCGTAATTATGGGCGTATAAAACTACCTCAAACTCATACGAACTCTAAGGTCAACCACCCACTTCGAGTTACGTGCCTATCTTTCAATTACTGCTATAATATGTACGATATAACGACGTCGCCATTTCTGAGGGTGAAGAAGAGGGCAATACTAAATTAAAAGGTTTGACTATTTCTCCATGTTCTCCATGTTGCTATTGCTACCTTTCTCGCTGTATCCTTTACGGTGCTCAACGTTCTAAATTAATTTAGGCTTTTGTAGGTGTGTAACCGGTAATTAGGATATTCGAAGTTCTGCCTTACCTCAGAAGAACATTTTGCGCGTATAATTAGTAGCTACTAGATTATATCTTGAATCGTTGGTATTAAATAAAAATCAAGATAAACAAACGCTACGATCAATAGGACTTAACTGCTTTCTTATTTGTTATTATATTGATTGTTCTCTGCTTTTTACATTTAAAATTTGTTGGAAAAGGATATTATGTAACTTTGTTCCAATAAATAAATAATAATAACAATAATAACATACAGACGTCCCCCGCTTAACGCGATATATATAAAGGACGGTACAAAAGTTACGAGTATTGTAACCCGGTTTCGATACAACACGATTTCCAATATCGAATCTGTCCGTCCGTTCAAAAGCAATTGTTACAATTGTTGCCCTTAGGAATTTGGGTTATCACCCGCTTGTCTCTCTGCCGCCTTATGAAGATATGGTGCTTGCTTTTATCCTTTCCGTCATTTGAGAAACGTAGATTTGTTCTTTGTGTTTCCTTCCTAATTAAATTAATAAATGATACTATCGATTCCTCCAAATCACTTGGTAGAATAAACTTTAATGTGCCTAATCGCTTCTCTAGAGACTTTATTCTCGTTAGGCGTAGTGAATGTAAACACAATTATGAGCTGTTTAATCTATTTAGAATCTATCACTTAATCTCAATACCGGACTTTTGATTGGCGTAACCACATACGGACAGAAAAAGAAATGAACGGTAATAGAAAAGTAAGTTGGTAAGGACAGGGAAGGCAGACGAACGCACCGATACTTGAACGAAAAGGACGGGTAGGAAAAAGTATATATTACGATATATGGATGCGTTCATCCCAAAAAGGCACTATGATTAGCCCGACGGCGAATCTTACGTTAACCAAAACTACATTTAAGATATTTATGAGCATAATAACGAAACGTCTATGTGCTGAGTGTAAAAATTTACATTTGAATCTCTGTCGAGTAAAAATTCAATTATATGCTTAAATAATCAAAAATAACGAGTCATTTGCTTTATGCACACATAACATTCAAAGCAATTGCTTGGGGTACTCCAACTACGTATTAATTATAAACTTTGTAGAAAACAACTTGAGGGCGTGAACAATTTAACAAATTTGAAAAATAAATTTAACGTAAATTTTCATATAAAATAAAATTTTCATTTACTGTAATATTATAAAGAGCTTTAGATAATAAAAACTTCCTAAAGTACACTCAAGTATGTATGAACATTAAAAATTCATAAACGTCGAACTTGAACGATATATTAAATAACGACAATTCTCAATAACTTGTAATAATTTCCCTAATCAAATGTTGCTCATCTTGCTGTAAATGTATATATTTATGTATAAACGGGATAAAGTGATGTGATCAACAAAGTTTCATACAATCATATATTCCCGCTCATTACCGTAAAAAGTATGCAAAAAATATACGCCTGCGATGAACACAACTTTACATTTTCCATACATTGGCCGGATTATGTAAGAAAATCATCCATCGAAGCATTGACGTAAGCAACTCAAATTTCAGATCTGAACATAACCTACACTTTTTAATTTTATTAACTTGAGCTTGTGTGTCATCGGTGCGTTTATTCGGTGAATGCAAGTGCAACCTATGACTCAATTATGAGCGTAATTGAGTTAAAATCAAAAGCAATTTTCTTAGCAATTATTTTCATTTTAACCACCCGAGTAAGGGGACATATATCCGATACTCATTAGCAAAGGCTAATGGTTGGCTAATTTTCATCTTTTTTTTTTTTTCCTCTAACAGTATAAGTATCACAGACGCTACAATTATATGAAATAAAGGATCGATCTAATCAAGACCCTGACAATTTTATTCCCAAGTTTCAAAAATTTCGAATAAAGAGAAAAAATCTTTTTTTTTTTTTAACAACAAAAGTATAGTTTGTAATAACGTGCAAGAGAATTGATAAGCAGAAGGTTTATGATTCTTGGTAAAGCTTTCAGGATATTGTTGTCACCAAACAAGACAAGCAGACAGATATGTTTACATCAACTCTACTGCTCACGCCGATAAGAAATGTGGATATTTTGTATTTTGCCTCTCATCGCTATTTCTAATCGATGCAAACCTTGGTCAGGCTGGATAAATACTCTTGATGGACGTAGAAAAATTTCGAAACAATACACTCTAGGATAGGATTCACAATACAAAGGCAATACTAGTTCAAAGTGCTCTGTGGCTTTTAGATAAAACATTACATTTGAAGACGTTTAATGTGTTCCTAAAGAATCGAGTGGTGAAGGCCGACTTCCTTTGCAATTACTAAGTGGTTAGCCGTGAGTTTTTCTTAAGCATGGACCACAAGATGTCATTATCGCCTACATCAGCGACTTTGCTTCGCGAGTAATATCCTCGCAATGAAATTTTTTCAACCATCTTTAGCAGATTTGAACATTTAACACTTCACTTCCCAATGCGTTATATAAGTTTTTCCATTTAAACGAAGGCTTGCTTCCGTTCTGGACCCGTTCATACCCATTGTAATGCCTTAAATGCACTTTATTCACTTCGCAACTAACTGACGGAAGGTAGTGAAAGTAATCCTCCTATATCTCTCGAGAGATATTTAGAGATAAGTTATAAGACCCCACGTGTCGCATTCCACTTACTTACCTTGCCATGACAAATAAAATTATGTACAATTAGTAAGATACAGCCGAACTTTCCCGCCTACAATGTACACACCCATATTCTGGCATTGTTATCGCTCAACTCTCATAACATTTGTGCTTGTTGTTTGCCTGTCACTTTGTTTCTCTGTCACTTCGTCACTTCGTATCAAATTTCGTATTTTGAGGCAAAAGTGCGTGATGACAAAACTGTCCAACATGAATTTTGCGTTAAGACAGACTTATTAACATATGAAAACCACAAATTGATGTGTGAAAAAGAAAGCGACGAGTCCTTTTAAAAAGACAGGAAATTGTAGTTAAATTATTAATATATTAATTTTATGAAATAATTCCTGTCCTTATACTTACTCCTCCTTATACTTACTCCTGTCCTTATTACTTATTACTTATACTTATACTTAGGTTAGGAATAAAAAACTTAATAAAAAAAATAAAACTTTTATTATGATTTGTTTCAATTTTTATATGTCTTTACATACATTTATGTATACATTTATGCATTTTGAGAAAACGTTTACAACGCCCAGAAGGAAGCATCAGAGATCCCACATAGTGCACATGTTCTTGATCAGTATCAAATTCCTAATCGATTTAAGAATGTCCATCTGTTCGTCTGTGTAATGTCCGTTGGAAGCATTTTCCTGGACGCAATAATGAAGTCATCGACTTCAAATTTGGCAAAAGCGTTAAAAGTTCTTGCACATAGGTTGGTATTGAGAATGGGTCAAAGCGGTCGAAATACACACGCCTACAGTACGATGCCAACTGAGAACACCTCACTTTTTCAATAGGAACAAAAAGTGTTTTTTTTTTTTGCTCATTACTCCTCAACTACAGCAGATAAATCTCGAAAAATTTGACAATAATTTCTATAGATGTTGCGGTAGCACCAGTGCAAAAGTTGGGGAAATTGTCCATGCCTATCCAATATTAAAGTGTAGCAAAATTTAATCTTTTTTTCAATATCTTGTTCACGCACAGAAGCAAACTTGAAAAACCCATGATGTACATGAAGTCTTGGTCAGTTTCAAATTCGTAGTCCACCTAAGCATGCCATATGCATGCAGGTTTGTTTGACTGTCTATCTGTTCGTTCCGCCATATATTCGTATACCAAACTCTGTAGTATCTGTCGCACACATTCTCCCATTCGAATAAAAAGATATCACCTACAAACTTGCAAAACAGTTCGAAGATGGCGCAAGCAGATCAAAGAATAGTCCCACAAAGCCCACCCAAAAGTAAGAGCGCTTTTGTTTTTTATGCCTTTTGCTCGTTGCTCATAAACTACAACAAATACGCGACATAAATTTCCACAAAATTATGCTACAAGAATATGAAAAATGAACCACTCCCACACAATGTTATAGAATACGCAAAATTTACATTTTCCTTTCCTCATTTTTTCATCTCTTATAGGATAATGGTGATGCAACCGAATATAATTTTCTTAATTTGTTTGTTTTGTTTTTTCATAAAAAAATTTTCTCTGTCTTACTCTAGTTTTCTTTCCATGAGTTTTTTTTTTCCTTGTTTTTCATAAATTTTCTTTCTTGCTCTGCTCTTTCTTTATAATAACACAGGTTTCGTTGTCTACTATTGGCAGGATTGTTTTTAGCCATAAAGCAAAAACTGGACATCATTTACAAATTTTCTGGATAAATTATAGTCGATATTGTTTCAATACTGAATTGGATTTGTGCCTGTAGTTCTATAAAGAGTGCTACGACTCTACCATTGTTGTTACACCATACATCACTTATGGTAAAGTCGTATTAATTTACGCGAATGTCTGCAACACCCAAAAGAACTTGAGATAGAACAAATTTTTATTATATCAAATCCTTCTGATCCGATGAAAGTATATCTGCCCGTTTGTTTATCTGTTCTCTGCCCATGTAAAAAATATGATGAAATTTGGTATATTTGCATGTTTCGTCCTCGGAAGGAACGCTATTGAAAATGAATTGGATCGGATCATATTGAGCTCTCTCTCACAACGTCTGTAAATAAAGTCTTATTTTTAAAATCTGTTTATAGCTCAAAAAAATTAATGATTTCTAATAATTCTCGAGGAGAATCCGCAAACAAATCATACCTCAAGTCCATTAACTCAATTTGAAGTATTTAGATGAGATGGGATCGTTTTTTAAACTTCTTTGCCTAGAAATCATGCTTGCGGAAAATGGACCTTTATATGGCAACAAGATTTAATTTTTAGTGCTTCGCAGTGAAAATCGATCCGTACTAGTGATATGACATAAAAATTAATTGTGGTAAGCTGGGATTACATGGAATTATTTCGACAGCTCCCTACGTATATGAAAACATTCGCGAAGAGTACACAATTTCGAGATATCTTTTTGATGAAAATATGTAAAGAATTTTATTACACAAATCTTTCAGTTTAGGGTCCACCATTCCTTACTTGTAAGGAATATAACTTGATTTGAGCTAATATGCATACATATTCATTTGCACGCAAATTTTCTTAAGTTTTAATCGATTTTTTGAATTTTAAATACGTAAGCGAATGAATGGTATGAGACGATTGTTATTACAAACAGAATTAGTAAATAAAATTTATGACTCCGTTCTACGCTTATGCTAATTAGCTAAATTACGCTTAAATAGTAATATATTGTTGCATGAAATGCGTACGAATAACTAATCGGAAGAATTATTGCGGTAGTAAAATAAACTACTTATGGTTTAATTGAATACGAAATTGCGAGTAAAAACCTTATTTGTTGTTTTATTTATTTAAATATATACACAATTCAGTTACAATATCGAAACGATTAAATTAAGGAACACTTAAGATTTAAATGCTTAAGCTGTGACATTATAGTTTAAAAATACAACAACAACAAGAATGTAAAGCCATAGGAATTTGTATCTAAGTAGATAAACTTACTGAAAGCCACACACTATCATCTAAACCGACGCAAGCATCTGAAAGGTTGGCGACGAATCATAGCAAGTTTTAGTTCACATACGACATTGGCAGCGTCCAAGTATTACGAACAGTAAATTTAATGGGACGCAAGGAATCCGATAAGAATATTAAGTTATAAAAACCGTTTAGATTGGTTGAAAGGACCCCGAGCATATACAACAAGCAACGATTGATGGACTACTTGATTGTCACGACCACAATAGCCTAAGAAACAATTTTAGAATTAAGAGACAAACACTGATAAATATAAATTTCCGGGAATGCTAGAAGAGGGACATTATGTGAACTTGATGACTTAACTTATTAGAAAAAAAAGTTACTTAAATTTCGACTTCGCAATATTAAAGAACAATTTGAACTAGAACGCGAAGATGCGAAGTTGTGTATCAAAAAGTAGAAGGAATTATTTATTTAAAATTCCGTTTCACAAGAGATAGGCAATTTATATTCGACTGTGGTATATGTTGATATCATAAATAAACAATTTTATTAACAAAAATTATTTTAGTAAATTATTTTAGTAATAAACATTAAATAACATAATTATATAATATAAACTATATTATTTTTATTTAATATAATATTATCTTTATATTTTTTTTTAAATTAAAATTAGTATATCCTACAACCACAAATGTTATTTTAATTTAAGATAATTAATTAATTAAATAATTTATTAATTTAATAATTAATTTAATTATTTCACACTATTATTATAATATTAATAATCATATCGCCCTCTTTTAAATTAAAATAATCTATTAAATTATAATTTTATTAAAATTGCTTACCCTCAATTATAAATATTTTAAATTATCATAATCATTAATAATTTTAACAAAATTATATTCTATATTTATTACATTTTTTCTACAAATATTTTTTTTAATAAAATTTTTTCCTAACAAAGATTAGAAAAAAAGGGACAAATTAAACTTTCGTACTCTATAATATTTGGTGAATGTGATTGATTTTATCGAATTTTACAGACATTGTATTTGTTGAGTGTCTACGATGATTTATAAATGATGAGCAAAAAACCTAAAATGTTGAAGTGTTCTTTACTTAGATTGCATATCTTGACCAATTTGGCTCATTTTCAACTACAAACTGCGTGCAGGAGTTTCCAATGCTTTTGAAAATAAGTTTAAAGTGTCCAAAAGTTGATCGCTTCTGGTCGGCCATGAATATGAGAAAGATCAAATGGCAAAGAAATATCGATATCGGAGACTGTAAACAGATGACAAACATTGACTTGCATTCCCTGGAGCCAATTCAGTTAAAGCGGCAGTGCAGCTTTGCGCCAGCCTTTTTACTTAATTTAATTATTCCTTTGATGATACCGTCAGATATGGCTTTCTACAAGAGATGTTCTTTTCCTACATCTCAAATGAACCTATTGTTGAAGGATCGTTGGATGTTGGAAATTTGCGGATGGAAATACAAGATCATCAGACTCTAGTAATTGATATTATACGCAACTACAAGTCGTACTCACCATATCTATTAAGCGGAGACCTTTGAATGAACGACAACGGTAGCTAGCGGGACCGCTTTTGACAGAATACGATTACTTCTTCTTAGCGTTAAGTTAAGGAAAAGCAAAATAGGTAAGTAAGTTTGCTGCACTGATCGCTTGTTTTAACCATTTCAGAACCAAGCACTGAAATGTAATCTACAAGACTTGGCACGTAAACGATGCAAACATATACGCGTCACATTATTTACTTGAAAAGAGTAATTGTCGACATTCTAGAAGGTAGTGCTATATAAATATTGCTTTGTTCATCTCCTCTGTAATTGTTCATAAAGAAAAGAACAACTTTAGATTAGATCGCCCTTTTTCACGTCATAAATCAACCGCATCATTTGACATAATATATATGTTGATATCAATAAAATTTCTGAAATGCCTACAACCAGTACAACTATTCGATCGATTTTAATTGTACGTCATGTTAAAATAACAATATTAAAAAAAAAAAAAAACAAAACAAAACAAAACAAAATAACAATAAGTGCGATAACAAAGTGTCAAAACCAGATTATTTTATAGTTATGTTATTGCATAAGTTGTACGCATAAAGCAAAACAAGGCAAAAATTATAACCCATTGAAATGGAAATTATTAACGTGCAAGCTATATATATATACATGTACATAATATTTGATTGCAAGGTAAAACGAAGATTTCTTCTTTCGTGCTTGTTCGTCTCGTATGCCCTATCGTACATATTATGCAGCGCACATATACGCAAACATATCTTTTTACGATTTAACAGCATTTTGAAAATAGTTATCCAAACTAAAAGCTATACGTATTTCTATGCTGCGCTTTATTCATCTATTGGATTTTAGTAATCGTAGAAAAGCTTCATCTTGCATTTAGTCCATTTTTCACTTGGAAACTAGAGAAAGACATTTGAAAGGAAGACTTGGAAAAACTTTGACACACGAAGTTTTGATCACGATTCTCTACCTAAAGTGATATCGTTACTCATGTCGAACGAGAGTAAATACATTTTATGGGAGCGCTGGACCCATACCTTATCAATAGAATGTACGTTCGTCTATGTACAATAAAATTAAATGAACTTTTTGACTTTATTATCTTAATGAATACAATATTGTGATGTAGTCGTTAACCGTATACAGTTTTTGCTTCAGTAATAAATTATGTACGCTTTTAATTGCTGGTTTTAATTAGTTTATATTTGTGTCCTTTTTTAGTAAATTTATCACATTACTATTTGTTACATATCTATCTATAGCGATGTATATTTATGCTTAATTAATTACATAATGATATGTTGTTAGGGAAAATGCAACAACAATCAGGGTCTATAAAGAATAAAAAATATTCCTCTTCATGTATTTGCCAAGAAGGAAGGAGGAAAGGGAAGGAGGAGGGAAAGAGAATTTGCTTTTTTTGTGGTTTGCGCACTTATTAAAATTGAATATTCCGAACGTTTACGTTATATTACGTCCATAAGTGTTGGGAAAAAGAGAGTATTTTGAAGAAAATGATATTAATTATCGTTGTGATACACCTACGTGGGCACGACGAACATATTTTCTATTGTAAAACAACAAAAATCTAATATAATATATTAAATATTTAATATTCATACCAAGCACCGAAGATTGCAAAATCCAGAAGGAGGCTTCGCACGCTACATCAAGGATAAAAAGACGGCGTCAGAGGCAATTTTTTTATGGTTGTTCTATGCACATTTAGACATGACTTTAAATTTGAGAAACACATTGGAAGTTTCCGCAAACACGTTGGTGCTGTAAACCGGCTTAGTCGGTTAAAGACTCACCTACAATACGATATAAGGTGAGTACAACTCTGTTTTCAGAAGCCAAAAAAAAAAAAAAAACGTAAGAAAATTATATTTGGCTGTGATCAAATCTTTCTAAAATAGATTAAAAAATGGGAAAAAACCAAATTTTCATATTCTATAATCTCGGATGGGCGTGACTGATTTTTTCTATTTTTGTAGAATAAAATTGAAAATTTATATCGTGTGCTTGAAACAGATAATTCCATTTTTACGAACGTGAGTACGTTTATGCAAATGGACAGACAGACAGGCAAACATCTCTGGAACGGTCTCTCAAGTTTCTTTTCGGGTACTACAAGCGTCTTGATAAAAGAATGAAATTTTAAAATTCTACAATATTGAGTAGGCGTGGCCAATTTCTCCCATTTTTGTACAGGTACAGCAGGACCACCCACAGAATCTAAATGAAAATATTTATTGTTGTATTTCTGATGGATTATATGTAACAAAGCAAAAAATCACATTTTTTTTATTTTTGCAAAGTTAGCAAAGTTCGTTTTTGGTTGTGTTGTGCTGTGGGTGTGTCCTTTGACCGATTTGAACCAATTTCAATACGAACCTGCATGCAGGAACTTCCAAAGTTCTGCCAAATTTCAAAGAGATGGGTTCGCTTTTACGACTAGGAGAATGTTTACCAAAAATATTACGCAGTCAGACGGACCCACAAGCAAACAAAGAACGCATATATTCGATGAGGTCTCTCAAGCTTCCTTCCGAGTAATGCAAATGTTTTTACAAAATGAATATCTTCACCGATGGTTGGTATAAAAAATAAAACGGAATATTTTGCGCATTCCATTAAATTACAACCGACGCAATGATAACAATTTCCAGCCTTATTCTATACATGATCTTATCTTATTTGCATAAAAATGTGAAATATTGGTCCTAAACCTACGTAACAGTATAGCGTATCGATATTTCTAGCCATCTAAACAGAATATTTGGAATGTGTGTCTGACGATTTTGGGCAACATTTCGATCCACATTCATGACAAAGAGCATAACTACCTGCGGGAAATCTTTTTTAGAGTTTAATGCGAACAAAGTTACAATTCCAGGAATTGATGAATTTAATATACTTTTCTATTCTAAAAGCTGATGTATTTTGTAACGCACAATTGTACATTAATTCGTTACGGAGGAAAAAAAATTTATTTTTTTTTTTTAAATATAAAAATCCATTAATAACTTTGTAAGCCTAAGTATGCCTTGTGTTTGGCTTAAGTGTCGTCTTGTTTAGGCAATCAATCAAAACATAATGGATTTTAAATCATTTTCTACGAAAATTAATAAAATAAATCAACGAACTAATGAAAAGCGTAAATAATGCCAAAGCATTTATAATTAAACTCAATTATACACACACATATGTATATATATATATATATATATATATATGGATTATATATATATGTATATACATATTCCTTTATCGCAAGAAAAAAAATATATGTCTGTATATATATATTTATATATATATATATATGTATATGTAAGTATATATATATATATATATATATATATATATATATATATATTCAAACAAGTAAGATCGGAAAAAATGCACGAATGATTGACATCAATCTACCAGCTATGTAAGAATACACGTAAATGAGCTAAAACAACGGTTAATAAAGAAAATTTATGAAGAACATTTTAATGACGTAATATCTTGAGCAGACCTTTTTTTTTTTTCTTGCGATAAAGGAAATCTAAATCTGGAAAGAATTTTGCTTACGCTCATTTTCATTGCTTTTCATTATGTTTGAATGAGGATTTACTTGCAAAAGAGAGAGGAAGTGTTATTGAAGGCATTTACGAACAATAAATGCAACCTTTACTGTTTGTTATTACTAAGAAGAACTTTTTATAATAATAGAATAAATTATGAATATATGTGCGAGTGCGTGTGTATGCTTATGTGCGATGCTATATTTATCTTTCTCAAAAATCTGTACTTAAAGAAGGCTAAGCATTCTTTATGGTAAAATGCCGGCCAAATATATTATTGTGGGAGTTCTGTGATGTGACAAACATGGCTGGTCTTCCCACTCCACCAACGATATAAGAGAATACGCCTTCAACACCATAAGAACTTACGTCAATTGAAATTATACTCGATTTTGTCTGGTCGAAGTGAGCTAATATATGTGTCTGTTATTAATTTCTTATTGTAATTAACATATTTACGCTGTCCCTCCCCCATTAGTTAACTTCTGTAGAATCATCTGAACTTTTTTGGCAAGCGAGGAAAAAATTTAGCTTAGTTTTATTTGAAGGTTCGTGCGGTGTAAGGGGAGCTCAACCGGCCATTTAGGCAATGTTTGCTTTATGTTCAGACATAATTATATTCAGAAAAAATTATAGCTAAACGGGAAGCAAAGAAAAAGATCAGTATTTGCAAAGGCAATGCGGTCAAAGTACGGACGGTATTCTTGTAAGACTTGTACTTTTCAAAGCTAAATTTAATATAAAAGTCTAATAATGTCTGCAAAACATTTCCTTTAGTATTTTCTTCTACCATTGGCAAATCCCCATCAAACGTAACATCGTCAGGACTTTCCTTCGTGCCTGCTTATCTACAATATCATTGTTTTTTGGAAGGGCATAAAGTTCTTTTTGACACGAAAAACTTCTTCGCTCCTCTTTTCCATTTATAATAAATAGCGGACTTCGAAATTTGCCCCAGATAAGAGCGTACTCCTTGGCTGCGTAAGCCCTTCAATTTCAGTCTCCACCATACCCCTGAATACAAATGTAATATCATGCGTGAATCCTTGTCCAGCACTACTGCGGCATTCAATTGCTTCGTAATTTATAATAGCAATAAAAACAGATAAAAACATTCAAGCGCGCCAAGGCCCACTGTTAAATACGGTTGTTCATGTACAGACTTTTCAAAATAAAATTCGATCAGACCGAAAAAGTAGTGCAATACGAACTGTTCTCAATATCATACGTCCTTGTGGCAAAACACTTCGCTGTACCGAGCTTCATCAAAATATTTTCATCAAAAAAATTGCGACCTGTAGGTTAACACAAGTACATCAGACAGACGGGAGGACGGACAAACAGACAAATCTAAATCGACCCAAACCAAAAAAATATATAAATAGATATAGAAAAAGACAGACTTACTTAAGTCCATGCAGAAAATAATTTTGACTGGATTGACGCAACAAAAGATAGGTGTATCTCTAAAGCACTTCTAGATTTTGTATACATCTACAAAACTGTCCGTACTAAAGTACCACTAAAAGCAGTGAAGGGTGTAGCAAAGGATAAATACGCACACTCATGTAAACAAAATGTATATAACATTATGAAATAAGCTTCCAACCAGAACGATTCTCGATAAAAATAAATTTGCACAAAAGTTGATGTGTTCGTGTGAATGTGTTGTCCCATACAACTAGCGTTGCCATGTCATTTGCATTTATGAAAAAAAAATATAAATTATATAAATCATTGCATTAGATGACAAAGTTGATTTCGTTATTTTGTTTCACTGCAACTATGTGCAAGTACGATTTACTTGTAGCCCTATGTTATTTGCAAGAAGCAATAATCAAAATTTTTCTTTCCCTCTTTTTCTCGCTTTGTCTTTATTATTATCCTCTTGTTTTATTTGTTCGATATACTTTATATATTCTATAGATTGTATTATCCTATTAACTTAGTATCTTTTCTTATATTATCGTCTTATTCTATTACTTTATATATTCCGTCTACATAATATAGAATAATACAGAAAGGATGTAATCTTCATTAATTTCTTTCTTAAATGACGCTCCTAATGCTCATATTTTTAATTTATTTTCTCTAGAAGGCAAAGAACTTAATAACTTGTCATACATAAATCCTTGCACACAAAGTCCTCTATGGTATATGCACACATAAAAATGTACGTTATCGCAATATAATCATGAGATTCAACGTTTATATGGGCGTATATATAATTTCATTCATTTTCATAATTTTATTTATCCATACTTTTGTTGATTTCTTTGCAAATTGTGAATTGTGAACAGCTTCACAAGCAATAAACGAAAAACATTTTTCGAGTAAACTTTCTCTCAACGAATTATGAATCATTCGATTAGCAGCTATCAGTGACAAACTCTTTAGCGCACGGATAAAATATAAATTATAAGGACTTACGATAATTGTAACGAAGCTGTAAAATTTGTTGTACAACGGATAATGTCTAGTCTTTATTATATAAATTATTAAGGGATTTTGTTAGAATAATATATGAAAGAAGCTTCAAACTTCATATCGGGTATATAAAGAGTATATTCTTGATCAGCATCAACTATTAAATTGTCCGTCTGTCTGTCCGTCTGTCTGTGTAATGCCGTTGGTAGACAATTCTTGCAGGCAGGTTGGCAGTATTGAAAATGAGTGAGAAGAATGATGGAAGAACACGCCTGTAGTATAATTTAAATTGAGAACAATTCTGTTTTTTAAAAAACAAAGGAATGCATTTTTTTGCTCATTACTCATATTCTAGAACAGATGTATAAGTAACAATTTCATGGCATTTAATCTTGAAGTATCTATATATCAGCCACGCCCACTTAATATTGTAGAAATTCCCTTTAAATTTATTTTTCAAATTCATTTTCTTTTCTCGGCATAAAAGATTCGGTTACAGTCGAATAAGATATTCGTTTTCATTTTATATTTTTTTATATTATTGTGTTTTGTTCTCGCTTGACGAAATATGAAACATGAAACTCATTATAGAAACTTTCAAATGTTATAATAATATTTTTGTTTAAATAGTTGAGCGACAGCTCGAATTCTCACACATTGATGCACTGTGTATTTACACACTTCAGCTGTTTTTTTTAGAAATTGTATTGCATCTGTTATTTCAAGGATTCGACTAAAACTCTGATACTTCAAATTGATTTGGATTTTGTTCTCTCGAATTTGTTCGTTCTCTTATTTGGACATTTTTGGTTTATACGAAATTAAAAAAGTAATTATCGAATTAGAAAAAAAGTTTATAGCTTTGCTTTTAGAATCATTCACGTTGGGATTTTTCTCTCATTATTAAAATAATTTATAAATTTGAAAATGAATTTGAAAAATTAGTTAAACAAATTTTTGTTAACGCAAAAGATACGAAACTATTTCATGTTCGATGCATTATAAATTGTAGTTGATATTAATAAATATTTTGTTTTATTAAATTAACAATTATTTATGTATTTTTAATCAAAACAACTTTCAACTAAGATGGCCATGGAGTATGCAAAAAAAGTTACTTGCAAGCTAATAACATATAATAAAAAGCCACTAGGTAACCGTCACAGTCACATATAATCATATCCTATTAGCAAAATTTGTGATGGTAATGTCAACCGTTGATGAAATATTTATGGTTGAGTGCACTCCTACCGCTGGCTAAAGCAAAATGCCACAAAATAATTGAACAGCTTTGGTAGCACACTCCTGTCATTGCCAAGACCATTAACTACTAAGCCAAGCATGTTTTTCACACAACGCAGATTGAAAGACTTTTCAAATAAGTAAACAAAAAATAAATAAATACATAAATAAATAATAATTATAAAAAAAACATAAATTTATGTCCGGGTGTCCGCGGGTTATAGGCCAAATATCGAATGATGTAAATATTTTTACGAAGAATGTTATCTTCATTGGTGATTACGCCAATTAGCCCTTTCGGGATTGGGCTCTTAAATGGCTTTCCATATTTGGGTCCAATATCAAACTGGCACCTCCTTCAAATAAATAAAAAAAAACAATTTGAGATTTTCTGTTCTTAGCTATTGTGTCGATATTCCTTACCAGACGGTGGCCATTTTTTCACTGAGGTGCTCAGGAATTCACCAAAGAAAATATATGGCAAGTCTTTGTTTTTTGTCCAGGCCAACAGAGGCAGAACAACCTGCTTAGAATCTCACAATATTCTTTTGAACATATTTATAATTCGCAAAACAACCGAAACTTTCTATAGGTCAGCTCCATAGAAAACTGTCTGTAAACTGTAAAAAAGCAGCTTGAACAAGTGAAATCAGAAGTTTTCTTTCCAACCTTTCCAATGCCAAGTATCTTTGGGCCAAAACAAAATGTCCCAATAAACTATAAAAATTTATGGGCAAGTTCGAAATTCTGAAAGCACCTACGCGTATGCGTCTGTTCGTCGATTCATGCATCCATCTGCCCAACTGCGTGGCCAATATTATGCCATTTGTAAAAATTAAGATATCGACGGTCAGAAAGAAGTGAGGAGAGAGAAAGAGGTTGGCAAAGGTCGCTACTGAACGCTGGCATACTAGATCAATGAGTGTTATGCCTTAACGGACTGACCACTGATTCACGACAAGTAAGACCAAGTATGGTCTACCGCACTAGGATTTGAACCCGCAAACACTGACTTGGTAGTCACCATCCTTATCTTGTCTTGTTTCATTTGACAGCGGCGTCGTAAAATGACATGCGCCAGTCTTTCTCAATGTTCTTAGGAAGTTAACTAATCTTTTCATTGGCTGTCGACGAAAGCGCGGTACATCTTTAAGATTAAAACATCACTAGCATAAAAACCACGAATTTAGACGCAACGATGTCGCCTCGATCGAGGCGATGTTGTAAAATATGCGAAATTCTTAACATTTGGACTCATTTTCAACACGCAATTTATTTCGACTGAGACAATCAACGTTACTGTTTTCTCTTCTTATTCTCTCTTACAGATAGTATGCGTGGCTACATACGTTTAGTGTGAGCGGTATTAGACAATTTTCAAGTCATCGATTGGGGAAAGCGTTACAAGATTTATCCTTGACTGGACCTAAAATAAAGGCATTTATAAAGAACTCATGGAAACTCAGCGGACCTAATCCGTGTCCAATAACTTCTTTTCCTTACCATACTATAAATCAAATGTCTATACATTTTATCACAATATAATTAATTTGTTGTATTTTTCTTCATTAACAATGTATGCGATAAAAAGAGCTTCGTTTACGTTAAGCTCTTAAAATTCCTCAACAATTTTATCTTATATAAAATCCGCTTAAACTAAAAGCGGAATTTAGTTTCGCATAATATTTCAAACAACTAGCAGATATTATTAGCAATTTTTCTTGAAAATACAAAAATAAATAAATCCAATGAATGCCTTATAATTGTTGTTAGTGCCTTCAGCAAATGAAAGGCTTTTGCATAGTGAGATGAAATGCATCCAAACTTGATTTCTTCTTCGTTTCCGTTTCTCTTGGTTTCTCATGTTTACTTTCCTGTTTGACACAACTGGTCTGAGAAATTTTCGAACAAATAAAATCAGAACAATAGATAAACGCGTACGCACGCAAAGTTATAAAGAATCGTTTTTTTTTTGTCTATTTGCGTTTTACTTTTTCATTTCGTGTTCTTATTTAAATGGAAGTCATAGCGCACATCATAGGTTATACTTATCAACTTTGATCAAAGCTTTGACTTTGACTTCTTACTTAAGAAAAGAAAAAGGTTAAGAAAAGAAGAAGGTTTTCATATGCGGTCTATTGTTCAAGATGTTCTAGGGCCTTTTTTCACTTAAAATACAGACGTCAAAAAAAAACTTAGAAGTTATTACCAATACATATATACAAAAGCACACTAATACTAGAACCGTGCTGAAGGTGAAGTTTTTTCAACCGAAAATGCATTAAATTGCAGTAAAATGTCTCTGAAAGAAGCAGAGTTTTTAGTAGGAAATGCCAAAGAAATGATGACATCAGGACATCTTTAGACAAGTGGAGCAAATGTGCTATTGTATGTGTTCGTTTATTAAGTTTAGATGCTAATGTATTTACTCAAATAAACATACTTTTCTATCTGCTTTTTGGTAGTCAAACAAACATAGGAGGTACTTAGCTCCTGATTGTCACAATCGGTTATGTCTGTTCATTTCTCACTTCAATTTCAAGAGCGATCGTATTTGTAACCAATAGGTATTTGAAAACATCTACAAATGCTATAATCTATAGCAGAACCTTCTACTCGTCATTAGAAAATAGTCATACATCCTAACGATTGCCTTGTCGGGCATAAAAAAGTCCGAAATGAATCTTAGGCGACAGGTAAGCATTCGCGCCTTTAATAAATACACAAGAAGAAAAGGTAATCTATTGCCGCAAATTATAGTAAAAAGAAAGTAGAAGGGAAAGATAAAGGAAACAAACATCATGTTGCAAATGCAACACTTGTTAGTTTTTTGTAAGCACTACAGCATCTTAGGGTGGATTTGTCAACTGTTGACAATGCGTGGAAATGCGTATCAATCCGCCTATAATGCACATGTTTTTGGTTAATGCTGACAGCAAAACTAATCTACTCACTTTTTCCTGCCAATTTCTCGTGATTTCGTCGATACAATTGGTTTTCCTTTAAAAGTAAATAGATTTTCAAGATTTTCTTTTATCAAATTCTAGGGATTAAATACCAAAAATCAACTAAATTGTCAATTCATCAAGTATTTAAAGAACCGATAATTTTACTCATTTCTTTCGAGTGTAATGTGCAAGACTATGTTATACAAATTGAGCTTTTATGCCAAATTCAATGCCAAATTGTTTAAATGACTTATTGAAAACACATGATCCATAAACGATGTAAAGAAATTTCAATGTAATTGTAACACGCTTCCATTGTGACGTTCACAAAGTTTTTCTCGTTTTTTATATCCATGACCGAAAAATGAAGGATTTATTCATTTCATTAAAACGTTTGCAACGCCCAGAGGGAAGCGTTAGAGACCTCACAGAGTATAAATATTCTTGATCACCATCAAATGGTAAATCGATTAAAGCATGTCCGTCTGTCCATTTGTATAATGTCTGTTGTAAACATTCTCCTGGTCGCAAACATGAAGCGATCGACATCAAATTTGACAGAAACGTTGGAAGTGCTTGCACGCAGATTGGTATTGAAAATGGGTCAAATCGGTCGAAGGAGATGCTTACAGCACTACGTAAAGTCAGAACCTCTTAGTTTTTGAGAAGGAATAAAAAACTGATATATTGGTCATTACTCATAACATACACTGCAGCAAATAAATGCTCAAAAATTTGAACGCATATTCTATGGCCGATGCAATTGGCCACGCCTACTAAATGTTATAGTGTATCAAAAGTTCGCTTTTTTTTCACTACCTTTATAACACGCAGAAACGAGCTTCAAAAACTCCATAAAGTATACTATTCTTGGATAATTTTAAATTTAAAATGCACTTAAACATGTCCGTCTATCGAATTGTGAGGTGAACATTAACCCGTTCGCAAAAATGAAGATATCGCCCACAAATGTGCAAAAGGATTTGAAAGGTAGGCAGACTTTTCAAAGGACACGCGTGCAACGCCCACAGGCCTATACGACAAAAATTTGTATTTTGAAAATACAAAAAAATCAGCGCGAGCTCAGAGCGAGACGTTCCGCTCGAGTATGAAAAGCAAACCCCCGCCCCCCCACACACACACACACAGACACCGAAACATCTTCCCCGCCAACTCACTTCACGAACACGTACCCATCTTTCCCTCGCCTGCGTAACGTTTGTCCTTTCCCATCGACTTCATATAACGACACAATCTTCGTAACTGCACACAGTTCAAAATCCAAATCAATTTTTCGAGAAACAGGGATTGTTCGGAAGAAAGTACGGAAAAAAAAAATAGCACCACATGCGTTTCTGTTCTATTACACAGCTTCATATTACGTTCACGAAAAATGTCCTTCGATCAATCACATACATCCTAATGAACAACCGAAAGAAAGATTCTTCCAACGTCATACATTATTTATAAGGCTAATAACAATTACACCCGAACGTACATAGAAATCCGTTAGCAAATTTGCAGAAAAAATAAAGTGCACGCTGGGTGGTACGACTATTTCACCACATTGCCTTTCAAGACACTCAAACTTTTGGTGATCCTTCCTCGTTTGTAGTCTTACTATTAGCATTTCCATTCGTATAAATACCCCGCTGAAGGTGGAAAAAGAATCAGTGTTATGGTATATTATAAACGACAAAGACCCCAAAATTGTATTTTATTTATTACTTTATGATCATACATAAAATTATTTATCGAGAAAAAATTAAAGGCAATGAAAGGCAGAGAGAGTTTTACAAATAACGCTTGAAGCTAACTTCTCCAATATATCTATCCTATCTGGTCAGAGGTTTCTCTTAACTTATCCTAAAATTAATCAAGCCATCAAGTCGCCCAGTTTTTCTAAAAATGGAATCAATCAACAGCACAACGTGTACAACATCAACACCAGCATTATCGTCAATACAAGGCGAAGAACAACATAGGGTAGGAATGAGGACATTCTCAGATGACAATAGACTCCATCATCTTTAGACCTTCCCAAAGTCCGGAAGTTATTTCGATTTCCCACGACAACGAAGATGATCTTAAAGATCATTTATCAACGCAATCTCCAGTGTTCTCGACTCAAATTGCTCAAATTTCTTAAAGATCGGAGTTAAACTGGGCAACCGTGTCACAATCAAGTCTGTTAACTGGACATTTAACAGGTCTTTCGTTGCTTTATTTTATAAAACTGCATAAGGAACTGCAATCAAGAACGGCTTTCATTCTATTATAGTTCTATAGTTCTTTCGTTCGGGAAAATGATGACTCTTTTGCAAAGTTATTTCCATTTTTATCTATTGCGGAGAGAGCATTCTTATTTTTTAAAAACGTCTCCTTAGGAGATCGGCCAAATTTTATTTAAGTCTGTGGAATGAAACGGACAACTTTTTTTGGCCGCACCGGGTATTAGTTATAGGTTACTCGAAACATAAAAGAAATGGAATAAAATCAAATAAACATATGACAGGTTTTTCACATAATCTAAAATCATTAAAAATTTTGGAAACATTATATAGTTTATTAGCATGGATCCAACATTCGAGAATTGAAAAACGCCTATTTTACGATTTCTACAATTCTACTTCCAAGTCGGCCAGATAAACTTGATAAACAAAGATGTCGTATAAATTGTAAATTTATCCGACAACGGATATATTAAAATTTTATTTGAGATCAATCCTTGAATCTAATCATTTTGCGTGCGACACCACTCGCATATTTCTATCTTCTAGAAGAAATTAAAAAAATATGTTTTTTGATGCTATTAGAAGTGATAAATTAGTTCGGTAATAACTTAAAAATTTTTCTTTTTCTCTCTCTCTCTCTCTCTCTCTCTCTCTCTCTCTCTCTCTCTCTCTCTNTCTCTCTCTCTCTCTCTCTCTCTCTCTCTCTCTCTCTCTCTCTCTCTCTTTGTCATAAAATACTTATTATTATCACTGTAATTATATTTAAAAAGCCTTTCGTAATCAGTGCAATAAAAAAAAAAAGAAGAGAAATGCAAAAATAATTATGGTTTGGATTACGTAAAACTCGGCAAACGGTAATTATTTGAAATAAATGAAGATTTGAAAAAATATATAAACTCACGTTCATAGCAGAATGTAATGATTAATTAATTTTATAACGACACTTATGTAATCAATTGTCTGCATATAAAATTTTAATTAATTAAAAATTATTTCAAATGTAGTCGCATCAAAATTATCGCATGAACACACTAACTTACTTATGAAAAACTTAAAATTTCATAAATTTTATAACCAGCAATGGAAAAGTCATTTAATAGCATATCGCTAGTGCTGCTTAATAATCTTTTTTCTATTTACTTGGACGGCTAATGATGCCATTTCAAGCGGACTCAATTTGAGTTTTCAGAATATCGATACTCAAGGATGCGAAGCAGACAGATATTGGACGAATAATTCGATAATTCTGGCAATGTAAACCATTGTGCATGAGTAGCCGAGTAGATTAGAATAGCGATTGCCAAGTCAGTGCTCAGGCGCTCAAGTCTCAGTTATAGTGAATGGTCAGCAGGTAAAGATGATAAATCCAGCTTTCACTAGGCTGCAGTCATGCCCTATCTGCTTTTCTTTCCTCCTTTCTTTACGACCCTTGTCGTGTTACACGTGCAGGAGATATCTCTGTACCAGCAAAATGAAAAATAGAAAAATGTAACCGAAAATGTATTCGAATTTTAGACCAAGGCCAGCTATAAAATAATAAGGATGAGGAAAGAGCTTCAAAGCTTGTGATATCGACATCGAAAGTGACGTACAAATAGACAAGCAACAATAGTTAAATCGATCGCACTACTCATACTGGTTAAAAATGTATACACCATACGCCCGCACAGCCTCGTACAGCTATTTCTGCGCATTACGAACATTTTTGAGATAACATAGACTCTTTGAGGAGGATATAAAAATTTTGAACACTGATATCTTACACTTATCACTTATCAATTTTTTTTTTTACATATCGAGATCTTGTTGGACATCCTGTGATCGGAACAGTCCCGGTAGATTCAAAAATTCACTTTTTCTATTAATTTTACTTGTATTGAGTTTATGCTTAAAAGCTCTTCAATATTTCACCTCTTAAGTGCAGTTGGCTTTGTGAATATATACGCACGCATACATATGTTTGCTTGTATATCTTAATTCAAAAGTAAAAGTGTAATATTCCATAAAAATATTTATTTATGTAAATAAAGTATTATGACCGTATATGTGCACTTGTGAGATGCAGAATAATTTGTATTTATGGATTTTAATGTTTTTTATATTTGCATCTACACACGTGACAGATATACTTGATTCAATTTATATTTATGTTGAGATTATGTATGGAAAATGCAAGTTTCGCTTTTACTATTCACACATGAATAATTTGCAAAGTAATAAATTATGCATTTCTTCTCATGTATCGTATCTAAAAAAAAAGGAGAGGACTGAGAGAAGGTAAAGCAATCAATTTCAAGTCAAATTTACTTAGAAACTACAATAATGGGGTAAAACTAAAAGTTTTTATATGAAATCGCTTTCATTTAAACTACAAAATTTTTCATCCTGACATGAGATGAACGGAAAACTTCTTCACGCCTTTTAAATGAACAGCAACGACTGCAATATACTTTTATACAAAACTTAAGTTCTTTATAACTGCCACCAAAGGACGGTGGGCATATTCATTTTGTTGAAATGTTTGCAACGCCCAAAAAGCAGTTTTAACACCGGGTTAACGGAAACCCGACAGTTTGATAGCGCGAACGTAATCTGCTCATATACTCGCCCACAATGCAGAAAACACTAAACCAACCCCAGAAAAGGCCGCTAATTTTTCCACTCATGAAGATATTTTCGAAAACACGTCACTAAGATGTTCGTTAGGAACACTTTCGCTTGCAGTCCAGAAATCCTTCTTAATATGATCGCGTTAAATGCTATTTCTAAACCAATTTAAACGTGTCCGTCTGTCGATGTGTGGTAAACATCCATGAAAAGCTTTGTCTTCGTCGTAAAATTAAGATATCGGTTGCAATTTTGGCGAAAAACAATGGAAAATTTTTGTATGGTTGATAATGAAAATGTTCGAAATCGGTCAAAGGACACAGCTAAAGTATATATCATATATATAATTTGAAAACCTCCATTTTCAAAAGCAAAAAACAAAAAAAAATAATTTATTCACTCATTACCTGTAAACTATTACAGAGAAAATAATATAATAGGTGGTTGCAAAAATATTGATCACTTTTTCACTTGAAAAAGTCATTTATTATGGAAAATTGGTACAATATATATTAACGAAAATAGATTCCATCACTTTCTACAACATTTTACAACATTGTTGGCAGCATGGCGATATCAAGTCGAAAGTGGCAGCGTTCCCCCCACCTATCCATTTTCGCACTTCTTCAAATTTGCTGACCCATGTGCTAGCCAAGCCATGCTGCACAGATCTGAACAAGTGGTAATCAGAAGGCGCCATGTCTGATGAATTTGCTGGGAGTGACAGAACTTCCCCTTCGAGCAGGAACAATATGTCCTGGATAACCCTTGCAAAAAGTGCCCAATTTCCAGTCACTATCAGTCAATTCCTATCAGCGCTTTTAAATCATTGAAACTGAAACTGAAACGACAATTGTGATATGATAAAGCAGCATTTACCATAGGCCTCTCGACGTGTATGATGGGCTTTAGCAGCAGATTTCTTCAAATAAACAACAAAAGTAATGAATTTGGAAGATGGAACATTTTCAGCACTCCATGATTAGCGTCATCGTACGCTAAATAAATCAATAATGCTATATAGAAAACTGTTATCTATATATTGTGTACAAGAAGGTCAAAACAGTCGCATTCAACCATTATGTACGTCGGTATTTCCCATTTCTTTATCATTTTTTAACTGTAGAAGTTACTGATCAAAATTTTTGCAAACACCTAATAAATTTTGACTTATATCCTATGGATAATTTTATAATAAGTGCAGAAAATAAGAAATCCTGGCCAGGTCCAATCAATATTATCTAACATCAAAATCTTATTCTTTTCGATTTTTTTTAATTAAAAATGTGGACTAGATTTTTTCCCCCTTTTTTTAATTTCATGATAACCTTTATATCCTTTTATTAATAATATTATCAAGATTTTTTGAAATTTTCATATCAACAAAACGCAATTGTCCTTCAATCATGTAGAATTGATTGTGTCCACCTTTACTTTCCAAGAAACTAATTAACAATTTTGTTTATTAGTTTGATTCGATACCTCAAGGTATGAAATGTATTTCACTTACAGTGAGTCTCTTTAATATTTTCGCTTGACAAAAAGTAAACGCTTGTTAAACCAAATCCATTGTCCAAACTTAAAATATTTTTACTATCTTGTACTACTAGGGAATACATATTAAAATATAAAAAAAAAAACAAAAAAACAAAAAAACATTAGTCCAATAGACAAGAAAACTAAACAACTTCAACAACTCAAAAAACATACCGCCATTAATATTTTATATAAGGAAGGATACAAGGAAAAAAAACAGCTTATTATTAAAAATTAATATTTGGAGAGATATCCGTTTTGCTTAATAACGTCATTTAAAGGTTTTGACTTATTTTGTATAGTTTTTCTTGTATAGGAAACAACGATCTTAGTCCATTCCATTTAAATTTAAACAACATTTAAATGCTAGCAAGAAAACGACCTCAAGCATAAGTTCCGCTTAATTTAAAAATCGCTCTTATCTGACTGCTCCAAAGTGTTTCACCTTCTTCCCCAATACCTGAGCACAAACCCCACCAAAAATGTGTGGCTTGAATTGGACCGCGAAATGTAAGAAAACACTCAATCCCTTCCATCGAAGACCTGAAAAACAGGCTGTAAGAGGAACGGACTAAGAAAAATTATACAAAATATGTCCAAACGTTCAAATAAAGTTATTAAACAAAAAGGATCCCCCACCAAATATTAATTTTTAATAAAATGCTGCTTTTTATCTTCGTATCCTTGCTTATGTGAAAAAAAACAAAACCCAATATTAATAGCGCTACGTTTTTTGAGTTATTGAAGTTATTTAGTTTTCTTGCCTACTGTTTGTTTTTCTTTTTTTTTTTAACTTTAATATGCATTTACTAGTAGTATAAAATAGTAACAACAAATTTTTATGTTTTGTCGAGTGAGAAAACCCAATATTAATGAGACTCACTGTACGCGTTCTCCATGAATAGTTCGCTAGAGGCCATCGTTGCGATTACCGCGACATTGAATTTTCTCTGAAATGCAAGCCAAACGAATTGCCAAAAACGACATATAATCAATACACGAGTGTAAATAACTGAATTTGAAAGAGAGAAATGGATAGAGAGAGAGACAGAGAGAGAGAGAGAGAGAGAGAAGGAGAAGGAGAAAGAAAGAGTTAAAGCAAAACAGTGAGGTAAGTATGATATATTAACAAATCCTGAATAGTTACTGCTCAGGCTATGCCTTGTTTTTAACTTTCCATATAAAACACATTTCATTTTCAGGCATCTTTACACCAACTGAGGACATATTTTTTTTGAAAGTTGTCATCCTTTGATAGCTCTACTAGTTTCAATATGTGAACCTCAAATTTCATTTCTGTCATTTAAGATGGAAAGCTACGCTTCAAAGCTGAATATATGCTGTTTATATACTGCTCCACTACTTGTTAGAAAGGGTATATTAAGTTTTGTGCGGATGTACGTGCAATCCAACAGAGTTTAAGATAGACGTATCTTTTCTAATACCAATCGTTTCAGACTCATTTTCTGAATTGATTTAAGCATAGCTATCGGCATGTCTGTCTGATGGCTGTCCATGTTTTTTGCGTTCACCCTACAGGTTTCAACTTTTGGAGAATATTTGGACGAAATTTGATATACTGACGGCTTTAGATTCGTACGAGCCCTATTGACAAAAGATTGAATCGAAGTATTTTTGACGACCACTTTTTAAAAAGCGTCTGTTTTTTGAAAAATAGGCGTTTAGATGGGAACAAAATGCAATTGTTGCCTATTTTATCACAAAAATTAATGTAGATTTGTCGTAGGCGAAGTGCTGTAGTTTGTCTTTATGGCTGGCCTTGGCCACCTATAAGATTCTTAATCGTTTAAGTATCTGTTCATTTTGTAAGGCGTAGGTTTTCTGTTATTTTGCATGTAAACTGTTTTCTCCCTTTATTATTCCAGAGTCAGCTCGTCGTTGTGAAGGCCCACATTATTCACATAAAGTCGCGTTATACTCGTTTTAACAGTATGAAAGTTCTTACTTTTTTTTACACGCTACAAATGTTGACTTTATTAAGAAACTCACTTCGACCATTTAGCATAAATTTTCACGATAATTCGGTCCTCCTACAATTAACATGCTTCCGTTCCGTTCTTTTATTATATTATAATTCATTCAAGCGGATTCTTATACTTGAAAATTCAAGGTCAAAGGGCGACCATGCGGCTCCGTTCTTTTGTTATATTATAATTCATTCAAGCGGATTGTTATACTTGAAAATTCAAGGTCAAAGGGCGACCATGCGGCTCTTGTAAGTAAGAGACTTATCATTACTATTCACTTATAAAGACCTATAACACAAAATGGTTATCTATTCCGTATTGTCCATACTCAAATCGGGTTTGATTCGACAAAACTTCGAACATGATTTCCCCGAGCCCTTATCGGCTATCGTTATGCTTGACGTGTCAGTCATAATTTACTGGTGGTTATAAACTGTGTGTAGAATCAAAACGAATTAATTAATGCCTTTTCTCGTCACAATTTCTTATCTTTCGTCTACTTTGAAGTATTGGTTTTTCCTTGTCTAGATGATTACACTAAGAGGTCCAAAAGGTACTAAATTTTCCACTTTCATTTGATATGCAAAAACACTATTTTTCGCGAAAGATAACAAATAGTGAATTTATTTCACACAACGACTATTGCAAAAAAGGATTTCATATGGGTAGCTGTTGCTGTTGTTAGCGTTCATCCTGACATTAAGACTTCGCTGATTACCAAATTTAGTAAAATATCTGGAAAATTGCGATCTGCACTTTGAACATAAAAACAAATGGATAGTCATCAGACAGATGGACACACATACTTGGGAGAGAAAAATCAATTGTGCATTTCTTTTTATTGGTTTAAATGATTCTTTCAATAATTGAGAATAGTATATAAAATGAATGTGGGCGTGATGAAATGTTAAATGATCCAAAAATTGGATTTGGCCAAAATTGTAAGGCAGTATACGGGTACTGACAGCATTAAGTTGAAATTGAACTTTTTTATCCAAATGATTGGCATTCGAATAAAAAACGACATTCCGGAGACATAGATAGGTATGTAGATTGAATAGTTGGCTTCAGCTTCAAACTAGCTAAACAAAAACAACTACGATAAATTCGCAATCCTGCGGTGACAATCCATAATATCCTCAATAAACTTCTCATAAAAATATTATAATTGTCGGTCCGTACAATCTTCCCTTCGTTTGGACAAAAATTGTAGAAAGACTCTTCTGGGCTCCTACCGTAACTTCCCCACAGTAAATCGATTAAGAAAATGACTCTGAAACCGATAGGTTCAAGTACTGGGTAGATCTATTTTAGATTCTTTTGAGTATTGCATATATCTGCGTAAACTTAATACATCCTTACTAAAGTTTTGTGATAGGAATTAAAACCTCACGTTTCTTTTTATAACAAGAAATTTTAGTTGTAGTCCTTTCTTCCGTTAATTGTTTGATCAACTTTTTTGTTAAATAAATGGTTTTTGCTTCACTTAACACAATTAACTAGACTTTAATTCATATGGAATCAGTGCAGGCATTCACATCGACCAAAGCTCATATAGCACTATAGGCAGAAATACGTACTTCAACAGTACAAAGGGTAGTTTGCTTAAGTACTCTTCACATATGCCAAAAATACACACCACAATACTCACAGTAAGAGTTCGTGGTTTGTTTTTTCTCTTTTTTTCTTTCTATACGTATATGTAAAAAACGAAAAGCGGATTTTTCACCCTACATCGAATTTTTTTCAATACGTACTCTTTTTATGCAATGAAAGAAAAAGTACTTCGTATATAGCTACCTGTACAGTCATAATACATTCCGTTGCTTAGAGCTGAATTGAATGGTTAATATTCACTTGAATACGTTTTACATATAAAACGAAAATTCTCAAAGACATCAAATGAATTGATGAATTTTTATTGTCAAGAAGATGCTTTGTGAAATACTGAAATATGGGCTTTGGTGAAAAGAGTAATATCTCTGGGTTTTGTTGATTGATGCGTTTAGTGCTTGCTGACAATAATTTATGGAATTTTGAAATCGGAACATCAAAAGTCGAAATACACCAAATTTGGCTTTTCGTACTTTTCAGACATTCTTTTACACGTTTGCGTGCTTTTCCTTTTCTCACAGAATTTAAATACCCTACCGAGCGACACTGTGCAGGTGCTTCAAAGTGAGGAACGACTATAAGAATAGTTAAGTTTAATACCCTGTAAAGTGGAATTTTTAGAATTTCTATATTCCCAGCTGAGAAATCAAGCCTTCACCTTTTTTTAGAAAAGAAAACGTTATACTGTGGATTTTGAGAAAAGAGACTCAAGCTGCCAATACAATCATACTTACAATACATGAATAAGTTAAGAGCGGCATGATATGAATTCTAACGTAAACTTAAGTAAAAATAAATTTTTTTTATCAATTTTCATTCGATTAACAATAAATTTAACAACTGGAGGAGTTCGAAATTCTGGTAAGTATCATGGAAAGGCAATTATAGTGACAATTAAAACATCATTCCCATTTTTATCTAATCTATCTCTCTCCTGACAACGTGGAGGCCATTGGAAAAAGTTTGAACGAGTGTTGATCGGGATGTAGCCTGGCTTCCGGGGAACCCGTTTACTTTTTACTTTACTTTAGCGTCTACGTCTCTAACATTTTGGTGAACGGTAATCATTTGGCCTGAAGAATTATTCGGCGTTTTGTAGGTGGAAGGCTTGCAAAATTACTATTTCAAGGTATGGTCCCTAGAAATGATTTTCTTTATTGAAGATCCTTGCGAGCACAGTGATTCATTTAAAGGGGTAAGTTGTGATATATCAATATTTTGAAAATGCTAACTCGACCTAGGTTGCAAGTGCTGACACTGATATTACTTTCTGAAGACATATCACCATGAACACGGGTGACATTTCCAGTCACAGTAAAGTCGCTGGCGACGAGAGGACCATAGTGTTTATTATAGATGGTAAGTTAGAGAGGAAAGCAAGCAACGCATTACACGTTGGTGCCTTATCCTCCTCAAACATTATCTTGTATTCTTCACATGAGCTTCTTGCCTAGCTGTCTGTCCTCTAATCTATGCAGGGAGACGTACGTATACGATACCTGACAATTTAATGATATATATCTAATATATCATATGACTATATTAATGATACATATATATGAATGTGTAGATGGCCAGAACGTCAGTAAACAATGAAGAGCTAACTGGACTGGGGAAGGTACTGCGAACGAATCGATGTGTCTAGAGACACAGAGAAACAAGAGTCAGTTGCTTAGCGAAAGCTGGTGAATCAATTTCTAATGTTGCACAGTCATCAAATCTTACTTCATTACTTAGTTTCATTAACTCGTTATACTTAATTAAGCATGAATTTTAATTGCTTTTAAACATTAGTCTAATATTTTTAATTTTAATAATGAAAATATTGTCAGCATTCTTTACATATATGAATGGAGATATACATTATAATAGACATTGAATTCATTCTTCATTAAGGGGAATGAATACATTAACCTTTCCAATCTCGCAATGCTGGATTAAAGTTCGTGTAAACAATCAAATAAACCAGGGGAACTAGCGAGGAGATAACAAATATCAGTATAAATTATTTTAGGGTTGAGCTTTATGTTTGCACAATCTGTCCTATATCGATATGCAGATGTTGATCATGATGATACATGAAAGAATCAGCTAAGATACCATATATATGATCATATAGCACGAAGGAATATGTAGGAATGCAGTAACTTGTTGAGTTCATCTCAGAAATCGTCATCATGTGCGTTCTTTCATTCTACTAACTTTAAGCTTTTACTAAGTCTCAAGCTACAATTTGCTCATCCGACCGTCTGTTAAGCTTTAACCCAGGTATTCTCAGTTTATAATCATCAATAAATTTAAAAGATTGATCTGATCTGCCTAGAAACATACGTTTAATCATTAAAGAAGCGAAGAAAACTTTAAGAAAACATTTCTATCAAAGATAAAGCCCGTATATATATTTATCGGCGTGTTCTGAGCAACATTACAAAGATAAGCAATTTTTTTCATTGTCATCATCTTCGTAACTTAACAATTTGTCTTTATAAAGAAATTAATATGGTGGAGAGTTTTATTCTGAGAGAGAGCCAATTGCTCCGGAATACCAAATTTGATGTAAACTCACACAAGACTACAGCAAGAAAACACTTTGTTTTTTCTCATGATGACGAATGGCCGGTCTATAGTGCCACAATATGAGTATCATGCTAATGAGATTAAAGGGTAGTGAGACCTATCTTTTCTTCGTTCTCATCTTCAACTAATATCGAAAACTCAGCGAACTCATGCGGGGATATCATTTTGATTGAACGGCCGACGTAACCGCCAATCAAAAAACTCTTTATTTCTTTTCAGATGAAAGGACACAAGCATGGTTAATGAACAACTTGAGATATCGTGTATTGTCCCTCCAAAAAAGAAAAGAAGCAAAAGGAAAGAACAATAAAAAGAACGGTACCACTTGTAAGCCCTCCTGAGTTAAAGAGAGAATTTTAAAGGGTTTTATACAAACAGAACAATGTATGTCATGCTCAGCTCATAGTTATTAGTAACAAAGTTTTTAGTTGCTACATACTTGCTTGATCTGATAGCTATTGTAACGTTATTTTCAAGACGAAGATCATTACATTTAATGTCTCTTGTTATACCAGCTGTTATAAGAGTAGTGAACCTATACCTATATATCTTATCAATTTTTTTTGCAAAATTTAAAAATAAACAATAAATCAATTGTTTAGAGTTGCAAACGCCTGGAAAGGATTGCAAAAATTGAAGGAATCTTAGTAACGGACTAGAAATTGACAACACAACGATCAAAAAATACATATGAAATTCTAGCGAAGGTTTAAAAAAAAAAAAACTGCGAACCTGTTTCATTTTGATTTGTTGTTCGATTTACAGATAACAGAAAATCAAGTAACTTTCATATTTATTCACCTTAGATGGGGTAGGTTTTCATTATTCACTGCAAGGTAAACATAAACTGGTGTTAGTTTCACCCCTTGATGTAAAAAAATTCAATAAAAGCAAACTTAATTACTTAGGCGTGCCAACGAATGCGTGCATATACGAATTCCTGTACATATGCCATTCATTCACAACCAAAGTTAGTTATTAGTTAGTACTCTGTCCTTCACGTTCATTGCCAATGCATAGCTATGAGCTGTTAATTTTAAAATAATTTACCGCAAACTTACTTGCAGTCATTTAATATTTGTTAATAATTCACTTATCACTTGAACTTGCATTTATTGTTATTCGCCAAACTATATATGCTTTCCAATTTTTATTTATTTATATCCTACACCAATTGCGGCAAAGGTATACAAAGATCTGAGATAAACTTACTTTTTATTATTATTATTATTATTATTATTATTACCCAGAGAATAAATTCTAAGACTTAAAGTCTTAAAGCACTAGCATTTAAGTCTTTCGGCTTTATTTTTATTAATATTATTATTATTATTATTATTATTATTATTATTATATAAATTTAGCCAGAGAATAAATTCTAGGACTAAAGTCTTAAAGCACTCGCTTCTAAGGCTTTCGGCCTTATTTTTATTAATATTATTATTATTATTATTATTATTATTGTTAAAAACTCTACCGCATTTGAGATTTGAACCCACGACCGTAGAATTGCTAGTCGGGACTCTTGCCTACTCGGCCACTCAGGCGGATAAACTTACTTTTTATTTTACCTATCAATTCAGGATCACATCCAACACTATTAATAACCGATTTGATTGCTACAATTTTTACTATCACTATCTTCCCTATAAGAGAAAAATGTGTGAGTTTTATTATGCCTCTATCGATAACAATCTATCAACAAATTATATACGAAAATAACTTTTTATGTAAAAACTTGATTTAATTTTTAGTATTTTACACATTGATGGTATTTATAAAAGTATATATAAACAGTAGGCCTTTATACGGCAACAAGGTTTAAACTTTTTTTTCCTTTTTTGCTTTTATGACGAAGTTCGGTGAATTAATGTAGGGTATACGTTAATTGGCCTTTGGCCCCTATAATCTTTTATTACATGAAACAAAAAGAATTTACGTTTATTTAAGCGTTTCCGAACATACGACCATTGAGTAGATATGAGGCTGAGTGTGATTCAAAAGCAATCAAAACGTCTGCCAAAGTCGGAATGAAGTTTTTAGTAATAATTTTGAATTCGGTTATTCAACTAAAGATTTTCTCGATGGCTTTGCAGTACGTAAGAGATAAAACGTGCGATTTTATCTTTGATAAATGCACGGACGGACATATTTATCGTCCCTTTTTTTTTTTTTGGTAGGACTGCAGATTAATGGAAAAAATAATCAAAAATTTATTGCCTATAAGAGGAAAATTTTTCTCGCGTTTTTCTCAAAGCAAGTTTAGGCGATCACTTTATTTTACGAACCCGCACGATCTTGCTCGATCCCGCAAATGTCAGCATCCCAATCGCAATTGCCGTACTTTTTATTGTAGACAAGTGTAAGTGTAAATATTTAATTTTCTAATAGCCAATAGAGTCTTTCAATCCATGATTACCATCTAACTCGTACCAACACTGCGTTAAAATCGTCCGCGAAAAAAACTCTTGCAACTTTTATACCTTTCACTCGTTTTATTTAAGATCTATTTAAAATAACATATTCTACTGCCATAACCTAAGTGAGCTTTGTTACCGAAAGATTGCTTTCTTTTTGACCAAAAATTGAACTTCTTCACGCAAGCAATCGCCGATTACGCAAAGATCACTATTTTTACAATCTGCTAAGTAATTCCTTAGCTATCGATATGTACATTAAAGAATCTTTTTTTTTTTTTGAAGATCTGGGCCAACTGCACTAAAGTCCGCGGAACCTATTAAATTAAAGATGCTTCGCAAGAATGGCTCCCTTGTTGCCATTTTTTAATATTTTCCAAGATAGTTTTTCTCCTAACACTTGAATATACGGCTAACAACCGCTCAGAATATTACTGTTCTGATGCTTTCCCTTCCATTTAATCGAAAATTATTAGGCTGTTACCTTTTCTTCTATCTTGAAGAAATGGTTCAAAAATATGCTTTCTCTTTAAGTTGCTAGAAGAGCTTTACCGCTTAACTAAAAGAAAAGAGTAACAGACAGTTAACTTTTTCTTGTAGAACATTTCATAGTCTACAACACTGGTTGTAGTACAAGGGTATGTTAAGTTTGTGTGGATGTATGCACCACACACAAAGACTTAAGATGCACTCAGCTTCTATTATGTCCACCAATTCAAAATCACTTTTTGAATCGCTGTAAGGTTTTCTGTTAGTTTGTTCGTCAGTCCCTCTGTCCTCTGTTGTTTTCTTGTGCTTAACCTACGGATCGAAATTTTTGAGATAATTTGATGAAATTTATTACACCGACGTATGTTGACTCAAGGATGAAGACTATTGGAAATGGTTCAAATTCAATCACTTCTTCAACCACCTGCCATATAACGCTTTATTTTCAAATATCTTTATATAAATAGTTTTATTAAGCAAAATGCTGTAGGGTATTTAATGACGGACCGTGACCCAACATAGTGTTTTCACTTGCTTAATTAATATGTTTAACAACTTCCTAGAATACCGTTATTTTATTATCTTCTTCTCCATCGCAAAAAAAAGAAAAATTGTCAAAGAAGCGCTTCTTCGACTCATTTTCTTGGTAATTTGTTTGCATGCTTTATCTAAACGAAGGATAACATTTAAAAAGTGCTTACTTTTTTTTTATACCTAATAGCGAACGAACGTGAATGCTGTACAAATTTGTGCACTATAAACGTTTGAATCCAGAAAGGTTCTGGCTTAAAAAATGACTTTCCATCACATTTCCAGCACACATAATATCAATAGCTTCTGATAGATTAATCAGCATTTTTAGCCAAAATTTTAAACAAAATTCAGACTAAACAAGAAGATCGAAATCTCAAGATTATGCTGAACCTAAATTTTCTACTGAATTTTTGCAATAACGTAACGTGATGACTATTAAATAAACTTCCCCTTTTTTCTGTTCGCATCTTCTATTGTATATTTCATGGACACACACACATTCTTTCTATATCTATCATGTCCGCGCTTGAACAGTTATAAATGCGTGAATGTTTAGTTCGATTCCCTAAATTGCTCTATAACATCTTATGCGTAATTGAATTTGATAGCGTATACTAAAAATAACGTGCATAGCATTTTAAAGTGCGTGTTAAATGGCCTTTAGAGTAAAATCTTAAGCTTTATTGATCGTTGTGGTTGAACATAGCATATAACTACTTCAACTGTGAAATGTTTTTTATAAAAAATTTTGAAATTTCTCCCTCTTTTTATTTGATAAGATGTCCGTACAAATATCTGAAAAATTTTTTTTTTTTTTGTTTATTGTAATGTTTCAATTATTTTCATGTTTAAGACAAACAGACAACAAAGTTTTTTTTCACAGACATCTTCGAAAATAATTAATATCGTATTGTTTGTAAGATTTAATGAAATAAATCAATGGCTCTATATATGGTTGATGTATAGATGTTTAGTTTTTTTGTAGCAGTGTGAGTTTCTGAAGCAATTGAACGACAATTGTCTGTCTATTCACCTGTTCTCTACTTTTCTAAAAATTCACAACATTTTTATTAAGATAAACACTAGTACAAAGCACTATAGTGGGCCACGGGCCTATTTTTTAAAATAAGACGTGAAAGTGGTCCGATCCGACCCATTTCTTATAGCGTTCGTACTTGGGCCAAGACACGTCAATGTGTCCTATAGATTAAGCACAAGAAAACAAAATAGAGAGACGGACTGACGGACAGACTAACAGATGCGCTTAAACGAAATGAGAAAATGAATCTGAATTGATTGGTATAAGAAGAGGCGGGTGTATCTTAAAGGCTTTTTGGCTGTTGCATACATCCGTACAAACTTAATCTATGTTTGTATCATTAGTGATGTAGGCGTTGGTGATGGTGATGGAATTTGATTTTATTATTAATAATCTTGCTTAAATGCTATAGATCACGTTCAAAAGTGAAGATGTTGAGTCTATAGATGTTTGTGCAACAACTAAGAGATTAAAATATGCGCGGACGAAATTAATAAATTTCAAATGGAATAGTTGAGCATTGACATTTCAAATGGAAGCAAAATATATTTGTGGTCTTGTGAGCTGCAGTACGCGATATTATTGAAATACTTTGCATTTAAAACGTGATATCGCGAATATTTCATTCCCACACCATCAACAGGATGCACGTTTCTTTGTGGAAAAATTATTAATTAAGAAAAGGACAGGTTTTTATTAAATTTTTCTCATTTTCTCTTAGCACCTTAGCTAAGGTAAATTCTTACGTCTCTTATGTTAATTTTCTTTGTAGGATGACAGAAACTTAAAATTAAATAACAAAGTTAGACCTGCTACGAATATCTTTAGTGCAAGAAAGTTTTATTATAACCTACATCATCGATGAAACAGAGCACCTTTTTTTATTCCAATGGATTCAGAAAAATTTGGTGTATCGATTTAAGCTTGTGTGTCGTTCACTCGTTCACTGCTCTTTCGTTCAGAAAGAGATGCGTTGACAAAATTTCGTGTTTTGATGGGGAAAAATACGGTTGAAGCCAAATAGCGAGTTGATAAGCGTTACCAAGACTCTGCACAAGGTCTCAGCTATTATTGACTGGCATCCTGAATTTAAACGCGGTCGTACAAGCAACGATGATGGTCGACCAAATCTGCCATTTTTCCAGAAAAAAAAAAAAAGAATGCACAAAATCGTTTTGAAAGACCCAAACCTTAAATTGCTTGAGACAGCTGACACATTAACAGTGTAAGAAGGCAGTGTACTTATTATTTTGCATAAGCAAAGCACAAGAATAGCACCTCGACGTTTCAAAGCATTGCGCGCAGCTATTCAAGCGAGATAGAGTTTTTTTGCTGAGGTAGGGATCTACTACTACACATCTGGATCAAAAACATCGTCGGCCGAGCGAACAACAGGCGATGAAAGTGCTGCAAAACGCCCAAAAAAACCCAACCAACAATGTTATCGGATTCGAATTTTGTTAATCGATTCTCTCGTAAAGGGACGAATTGAGATTAGATGTCAATAAAATATGGCCTTCACCAGGACAATGCTTTGTGTCGCAAGTCGATGAAAAATGACCGCGTTGCACTTTGAATTGCTTACTCCACCATCCGCCGTAGTCTTCACATCTGGCCCCCAACAACTAACTATTGGCTTTCGGCATGCAAGAAATTTGCCTCAAGTCAAGAAGTGATTATCGAAACTGAGATCACAACCCAATAATAAATTTTAATATTTTGTTATCAATTTATTTATTGTTTCACTTACCTTAATTGATGAAACAAAGAACGAAGCCCAAAGAGCAAAGAGAATTCTCTGGATGTCTAATATGATAACGCAGCACTTCACCAATCTTGCAATCTAAGATCAAAATTATCGGTTGCATAATACGGCCCAGTAACTGAGTATTAGTATTAGCATTAGTAACTAGTATTAGTAATTTTTGACTTGACTTAGAATTAGTAACTTATCTATGCGGCGTTAACAACGACTCTTTCATGTCTGTTTACCTAATAATAGTAATTTACTTAATTTCTAAAGGTTGCTGAAGCGTATATCTTTCCATAATAAAATTTGCAAACCTTCAAAACGAAACTATTTTGATATTAAAAATATGTCCGTAATCATATCGTTTCTTTTGAAAAATAAAAAATTAAAGAGTATATAGGGAGCTTGTCGTTCACTTTGCGTAGAGCTCTAGAAACATATTTTTCCAAAGTTACAAAGTTCGCAAACTCTTAATCAATACTGAGCTAATTTAGACAGTCGGCAGGCAGCCTTTTCCTCTGTCCGCGTATTCTTCTGCCTAGTTGCCTTTCTGTCTGTTTATATGTCTATCTCTCTGCCTCTTCGCCCATGCATCGGCGAAACGTTCGCGATTGTAAAACTTAAAGAAAGAAAGAAAGTTTCGGCTTCTTTTTAAATAAAATACAAAGACTAGGATTACTGTTACTATCGCACGCCGCAAGAACTGATATGAAAAACCGAAGCACAGCGCATTTGCTTTTAGGCGGTCGTATCACTTAACTGTCAAGAGAGACACAATCAGTTCAGGCACGCATCTGCTATAAGCAATTACTATTTGAAAGTTTTATGGAGAAATGACTGATCGGGGGCACCTTCGAATAACATGCTAAAGGATAAGTTCGCCTCATCCATTCTCACTTATTAAGCCTATTAATTCTTATAATCGGATTTCATTTATTAAAAACTAATTCCCGCATGAGCGGCCGAGTAGGCAAAGGATCGCGGCAGCCTTCAAATTCATAGTCGATAAGTAAATAAGTAAAAATTAATTCCTAAACTGCCCATTAATGTTTCCAAACTAACCAAACGCACTTTTCAGTTTAATAAATTTCCCATATCGAACTGCTTGAAATTTAATTAAAAAGTTACAGAACTTAATCTCAATTTATTGAAGATTTTGCAATGGGTCGACCGTTTGCCATAAAGTAAACGAACTTAAAGTTTCAGCGATGAAGACAAGTTACGAATAGTTTTCATTGGAAAATACATTATAAAATAATTCAAAAAAAACTTTAACGTACGAATCTAACCCTAACGAATCTAACGAAACTTAACCTTGATTAACGACATACACACTACGTTTATCAGAGATTAGCAAAACCTTCCTGTATGTAACGAAAAGTGAAAAGCAAACTTTAACAAAAGCAGTTGTTTTTAACAAATTAAGTGTCAAAGTTAGTATATCTCCGACGGCGAACGATCGGTATAAAAGCAACATTGCATACGAAATACAATTCAAGAGCACTCAGCTTATACTTTTAATTTATAAGTGTAAGAAAAATGAATTTTTTATGAATTTTACGAGTATTAGGGTCTGAATGCATTTTACTCATACACCGTACATAAAAGACACGAAGAAGTGAACAAATTTTTACTGCACATATGTTACCATTTATGTAACTTCTTATTCAGCATTTAGCTTAAAAATAATTAAAATAGACTTTAATATGTAGTCACATATATTATAATTATATAAAATAGTTCTTATAATAAGCTTCTTGGATAATATTCTCTTATAAAATTCAACAATGAAAAGTTTGTAAATAAATTTATTCGATGCAAAGCTCCCAAGAAAATACATAAAAGGAAAATTTCGTTTGGCTTACATCGCTTCGATTAATATTCACTTAGAACTTCGTTATATTAGAAATCGTTATATTTAAAAGAAATTTTTCAACTTTACCTATAAAGACATCATTATATCACATCATCAAATATATATTGATTTTATATATGCATGTAAAGCGAGGGCCATGAAGGCATCGATTCTATTTTTACAAAGTCAAGCAAAATATCCACTTCACAGACTATACAGTTGTGTGATTTGATTTGCAATACCGCCATATTTTACCATAAAGTATATGCATTATCAATTGTCGTGACCTTGAAGACCGTAAGTTATATTCAAAAACAATCCCTATTGACCTACAAATATCGTCGTTAAGTAAGTAAGCCAAGCGGCTTATTATTGCTAGTAAGTGTTGCTCTAAATTCATAATTACGCATTCTTACGAGAGAACCGATCTCCTTTGCGTACATTCGGAATAAGATATAATTCTCGATGACTATGACGCAAATCTTGTTTGAAAAACGTTTAACTAATTAATGTTTTGCCACCAACAGTTGGCCTAAATCAGTCCTTACGTACGCGTTTGGAGTGATAAACACTGACGCAGATGGCATGAAATCTCACCATGGAATACACATATTAAAGACAAACAATCGAAAATAAAGCCACCGCTTAGCAATGAAGCGAATCACGTTACTAAGGCATCTACCATAATAAGCAATTCAGAGAAATCATACTATTAAGCAGCCCCCTGAAAAAACCAACGTGAAGCCTACTATGAAAATCTACTAAGATGAAATTATGGGTGTGTGAGAAAAAAAGCGGGCGACCAAAAAAAAAAAGGGAAGGAATTCGCAAATGAAAAGTAAACCGCTTCTTGCTAAGCGCTCTTAAATGTTATTATTCACGACCTCGCTGATAGGACGATTTTAAAGCATTCTCTTTCTTCTCGAAAACACAAGCCTCTAGAAATTAACAAACTTTCTATGATTCAACACAGTAGTCGATAGTAGTAGCTGCAGTCACATACACGACATACACCACTTTTACGAACAAAGCACATATTTTTAGATTATATAATGGCTTTACAAGTAAAACTTTTCAAACATACGTTTGATGTAAAAATTTCAAAATATGTAAAAATTGTTTTAAATAGAAAAGGCAACAAGCGCAAAACATAAAAACATTTATAAAAAAAATCAAACCGAACAAGTTTATTCCACAATTTGGAACTACTCATATGTGAAAGGGGGGGATTTTAATTAAGAAATTTGTACAAAATTTATAAAAAAAAAAATTTATAAAAAAATAAATTCAAAATCGCTACACTACTTTTCTGTAAATTACGCAGCATAGAATACAAAGAATGATACGATGAGGTGAAGGGAAGAGCCCATTACAGGTTCACGATTAAGTACAGCCTCGCTAAAAAAAAATTAAACAAAAGATCAAAAGTCCAAGCTAACTAAAGTCAAGGGGAACTCACCGTAATTGTGGGCTATAAATAGAGTAAATAAGATGAGATAAATCTCTATATATAATAATGAATATGCGTCGCATGTTTGTCATTTTAAAATGGTCGGTTGAAGCGATTCCATCAGACATTCGATTGTCTAATCATGAATTTATTCGATGACTTCGATGATAAGGCGCATTTACTTGAATAAGTTATTAAGAAGAGAGATTAAATTTGCAACCATTTTTAAAGCCACATTTTTGGCCATAAGATCTTCCATCTAGAAGTATATCCGTAGACTCATTTACTGGATTACATTGGATACATTTATTAATTATAAAATATACTAATGAGTGATCGAGTGATCAAATGATCGACTGTTATAACAAAAATCATGGCTATTGTATTTTAAATCATTCTGGGTTTTACCTACATCCGCACTAACGCAATATGCAATAGAGTTATCTTAAAAATGGTGTAGAGTATAAAAATGAATATTTCTTTTGTGAACATTTCCTGCTATGGTTAGAAATTTTCCTTTATATCTGTAATACGAACATTTGATATTCATATCCCTAACAATATGACATTCACCCAATATAATAGGTTGGACGGAACGTTCTGTCGTATTTTAAATAGGCAGGGAATTTTTCTTGTAAATAAAACTAACATCTGCCCAGTGAGTCATTCGGATTTTTTCTTTTTTGGTTTTTTTTACCTGCTATATAAAATAAAAGGAGTCTTTTTTTACCGTTCATCGTTTACTTGTAATATAATGAAAGTGAAAAACATGTCAGTAGATAAAGTGCGTTTACGTCACTGCATTTTATATGAATTCCAAAAGGGAGGCAACGTATCAGTTTTATGTAAAAATTTATGTGCGATATTTGGAAAAGATATCGTAAATGTTCCTACTTGTCAAAGATGGTTCCAGGGATCTGAGCCTCCTAGAAAGTGATCGATCTGGACAACCAAGATCGATAATGATGTTTTGCGATCCATCTTGGAAAATAATCCACATTTAGCAAGTCGAGAAATTGCGGAAGAGTTAGGTATTCATCATATAACTGTTGGACGTCACATTATATCTGTTGGGTTTGTGTTAAAGCAAAGTGTTTGGTTTCCACATTGTAACATATAACGGAGCATATATAACTGATTAATATTAAAAACGTATTTTTAGAAATTATTTCAAATATTTTCTTTAAAATACGACAGAACTTTCCCTCCAACCTATAATTTTTATATATAACATATAATGAATAGACTTTTTGTTTTCAAACCAAAGTTGTTCGTTAAATTGTGTGCAAATTTTACCAAAATTTTGAAATTCACACAAACTTGTCTAGTGTACATCATACATACATGGTGGCTAACTGTATAAGAGGAAAAATTTATTATGAATATGAATATGAATAATAATATAATAATAGTATACTTTATGTATAATAGAGCACTCGCATCGCTCAAATTAAATATACGTCATGTTAATAAATATAAAATGCGCAATTATGCAATTTTTAATCATATTCTTGTCCGGATTGTCCGGATTAACAAAGTTTTTTGTTTTTCTTTTTTTTTGAAAATTTCAAAAGCATTTATATTACATCCAATTGTACTGTACGTCGAGAAACAGATGTGTGCAGACGTAGTTCGTATCGTGCTGTATCGGAACTTTATACCACAAAACTTTTTCACTTTTTCATTTAAACTAAAATATCATATAAAATATCATAATTTAAACGTAGACACAATGTAAGTCAAAAAAACCTGTACCGTGTTCCATAAAAACCTTATTCGTGTTGTGTCGGGACCGTGTCATAAGATACCCTGAACTAATGTAAATCAACACAATGTGTACAGTTTTATATCGAAAGCCAGGGCTAAGGTGTAAAATTTCGCTCCAACTGTACATATAATTGAAAAAGTAAAGTAACTTCAACTTTCAAACAAAAAAAAAAAAAAAAGAATGTGTGTGATATTCAAAATTATAATGAAATATAAAAATTAAAAAAAACATATATATCGACATGAGTGGCCGAGTCGGCAAAGAATCAAGATCAACAACTCAATGGTGTGGTAGAGTAGTCAACGCGAGCACATGTGGTCTCAGTTATTCGGCAGCCTATAAATCTAAATAAACTTACAAAATATATAGACAATAAATAAATAAATAAATAAAAAAAAAAAAAATGTAATTATGTGTAAAAAATGTGTGTTGATGACAATCACAAAATTAATTTCAAACACTACAGCTAATCTATATTTTGTCTCAGAATTGGTTGAAACATCTCTTAACAACGATAATATAAAAATGAAAGCAAAAATCAACTGAAGAAAATCAATATTCGATTTCTTGAGTCCATGTTGCGTTGAGAACGTGCTTTAGAAGTACAGTGTTAAGCTGTGCGATGGAACTGTAGTCAAGAAAAAGTCTTTCGTCGACAAATTATGTAAATGATTATAAATCGAAATACAAGACGGAACAAGATTGTGTCATGCCTTCGCTTATAGGAACCAGAAAGTCAAAGAAAAGGGAAGGATAAAATAAATATTAGATCTGTCGAATTGGAATGATTATAGAATTAATTTAAAGAAAACGTTACTTTTGTATTTGTATAGGCTCGTGTTATTTATTATAAGTCATTTTAATCTAAAGTTAAATCTCTATTTGGTTTATTTTGATGAAGAGCATACTCTTATGATATATGAGAAATATTTTATTCAAAATGTTGTCCGCCTTTTGCTACGTTTGCTTTAAGATCTTTCTGGCAAAATATGAATGACCAGCACTTCAATGTAGTCGTAAGAAGAGAAGCACTGCTCAGATAGTCAATAAGTTAACGATTGAAATATACGTTAATTCAGAGAGGAAATGGCGAATAAATGCAACGGAGATAATACAGAAAATTTTAATTCAAGATTTTACTGTATATTGCCAAGCATTGTCATGCTGAAAAAATCATTCTATAATGACTTTGCGATCATTATTTCTCTAATACAACCCCCCAAGATCATTAGTCCTCAGTCAAAAGCTTCTTACTGCAAAATACACTGTAAGTAATACCATCGCTTGTTCCCGCTTTGCTTAGTATGTTACTTATACTTTGGTAAGTGCCTAGAAGTTATTTACCTACTGACGCGCTAAAATAACGACCCAATATCACAGTTTGCTTTTCTGCTATCAGCAGATCATTAATATCAATTTTATATAGTATGGAATCTACGATATCTTGTCTTATGTTTGCACTTTTGTTGTTGGCAGTCTTTTACTACTTCAATTTCGTTGGCTTAAAATAACTCATAATATATCAAATATTACCGATCTTAAGGAAAACGCAAAGCGTTGTATTCCTCGCCAATTTCGATCTCTTACACCTCGAACGTTCAAATGAAAACCATTTTGCGTCGACTATATAGTACATCACCCGTAAGTTTGTAAGGAAGCGTTTCGCCTCCTTACTAAGTATATTACTGTGTTTCCGTATATACATACATACATACATATACACAAACATACATTTAATCAATCATTGAATAGAATACTATTGTAAACACACAACTATGTAAACTATATAACCGTAAATACTCAACTTTATAAGCTAGAAATATACCTAACGGGTAATCCTAGAATAAGTAGAAACATAAGAATGCAACGGCGCGCATAGCAATAAGAAAGCAGGTAGATGTAAATATTATACGTAAGAATATGAAGTCAAACAAACATGTTCGACCAGACAAGTATGATCGAACCTAAGCTGGCACAGGCAAGAATAGGTAGATAAGAATAACATTGTAATAACCGGATAGTTTGGTGGCCACCACTATAAAAGAGCGTGTCGCAATACGCTCAGTCTTTTATTGTGTCATAGCCGTCGTCGATGTAAGTAAAGCACAGACTATATTACAAGCTGACTTTGACTATTAGCGTTTTTTTTGTTTGACTTTACGGATAGGGGATGAGCTGATTTAGCTTTAATCGCCATTCCTGAAGGACTAAGAGGACTACTGACTCTACGGATAGGGGATGAGCTGGTTTAGCTTTAATCGCCATCCGTGAAAGACTAAAAGGACTACTGACTCTACGGATGGGGGATGCGCCAGTTTAGCTTTAATCGCCATCCCTGAAGGAATGGTGGACATCTTTTTTTTTGTGTGACGAGGAACAGTTAGGAAGGGACTCACGGCTGCTATGACTCACGCGAAATATTCATCTCTTTATAGCAATCCGCGAATTCGGAATTAAAATAGAGCACACGCGTGCAAAAAGAATCAAACATCGAGAAAAGTCGAGGCCACCAAGCTGGTTTTTTTCCATCCCACCGCTCTGAAAGCGATTTTGGTAACCTCTACGAAATAAATAAAATAAGTAAAATAAATTAAAACCAAACCCGAAGGTCCAATACATTTTTATAAATTGTCTTGGAAACGGACTCTGAGGTGGCTGAGTATACCCAAGAAAGTACCGTTACAAGTTTTCAGTTCTTCGTCTTCATTTAATATTGCTTGCAATTCCACATTTTCGAAAGTCATTTTTATTATTCAGATTGAAATCAAATAACACATGCTTTAGTCCTTAGAATATGTGACTATTTACCTCTACAAGAAAACCTTGAAAAATGATTCTTTCCTTTAACTAACACGTAACACACGGCATTGACTTATCTATTATGTAAAAATCATATCATCATCCATCAATAGTCTTTCTAGCTCGCCAAACACTTGGTGTCTGATTCTGCAGATGGTCTCACATTCAAATAAAATATGATGGGACGTTAGTCGTCCCTTGACAGAATCTGCATGAATCGGTATCAAACGTACTCATGTTTTTCAGATGGTACCAGAGGGAATTATGACCCGTGTAGAAGCCGGTGACTAACCGTAGGTCACTTCTTCTTAGTTGCAGTAGTTTGTGTGCCCTACCGGAAGATTTTTTGAATCCTTTCGCCTGCCGTTGTCCTGCACATTGCTTCCATCAGTAAAGTGCTTTATTGTGTGCCCCTTACAATACCAGCCTGTTAACGTGGCTTTTTGGTACACCACAGAAGGCTTCAGGACCTACCATGACCCTCGGACTCCCCTATTAGCTAGATAGTCAACCCTTTCGTTGCCCTTAACACCCGAATATCCAAGCACCCAAATTAGGTGCACATCATTGTGCCTGCTTAGCTCATTCAGTGCTTGAACTCGCAATGCACTTCAACAGCAGCCTGGATGTTATAATCCGATTTCACTTGCGGGCTCGTTGGCTGTGCTTACTGCAGCTTTGTTGAAACTAGTAGGTATTCACCCACAGCCGAATACCATTTTGTTAGTTGTTTTCATTTCTTTCAAATATTTTCTAATCCAATAAAAATATTTATCAGTAATTCACACCTACTTGGAAACTTGGAAACTTCATATGTACTTGAGCTTATATAGGTTCAATCTTACTTTCGCCAACCGTGATCGTTTTATCAAAATTACCACCGTCATGGATACGTTTTTACCTAATTTTTAAGCGTTACAAATAGACGTAACAAAATACAAAGGCTAGGATGCAAGAAAATTAAATCACAATACTTCTGCACCCTGTTCTGATTGCGAAAGGGTTCCCATTAATTTTACGCACAAGTGTCAAATGCTCTTTCAATCTCTGATTCTATTGTGCTATGCATTTCGCTTTATTTCATTGTCAAATCCATTAATGTAAACGTAAGGAAATGTTATTAAGGAACAAAACAAAACAAAACAAGGAAAACTGCTGAAAACTAGTGCGTTTACATTTATTTATTGAAAATCAGTTAAGTTACGTAATCAATCGTTTTATTCGATTTTCTTCTTGTCTGCAGTCTTTTACAAATTTTTAAATGGTTTTCATTGAAAACCTAGACATCATCGTTTGCCATCGTATCGATGACGTTAGGCTAGTTAGGCAAATCAAAGTTAAGAACTATTTTTTTTGAAAAAATCTTCTTATGAAAGAAAACTAAAAAAACGAATCCATTTAATCTAAATTTAGTACCGTTAACTATCCTAATATTTGTCATCCATTTTGATACTTGATCATTAAATATTAAAACTTTCGATCATATATAAAGATTCGATTTTCACAAAAACCCTTATATGAGAAGAGATAATAAAATTGGATCGAATTAATCCATATTTAGTATCAACTATTTATTTTTAACCTATTTTGGCCATCAATTCTTTTCATATGCAAAAAACGCTTACTATTTTTAAAGCTTGAAGGTATGAAAGGAGATCTGAGAAGCAAGCCCACGAGGTAAATCTAAAAGGGTTAGCTTATTTTGTCATAAAACTTATTATTCCGCTTCTGTTTTCATACAAAAATTAGAGAATTCATGCTAAACGCAAATGACTTTTCACTTATGGGCAGTCCTCGAAATGGAGACTAATATCGTCTAGTTTCTATTTTAGGCCAATTTTTATTATTAAATACTAAATATTAGATTTGATTTCATTATATATTTCTGAGAGACATATATCCAAACTAAGGCCAGGCAGAACATAATGTACTGTAGTCAGACCTTGTTGAGAGAAGATTCAAAAAATGGTCCCATCTTCATTTCTTTGACATTCGAGAATATCGCTTTTCACCGACTTCTCCCAAGGCACAACGAGCTCTTTAAACTATATATAGTTGTATAGTTAATGATCCTAAAAATAATGCAATTTATCATTAGGCCGAAACGGAACAGTTTAGTAGATTTTCCCAGATTCAAAGATTGCAACACAAAAATATATAGTCAATCATCAGACGGGCAGGCTATAATTGATTCAGAAAATGATTATGAGCCAATTGATGCAATAAGACGTGGGTTTATCTCATGTCGTGCTTGCCTTGCACATAAAAATCTGTACTTCTTCCGGATAGAATAGACAGATACGGTGTAGAAATTCAACTCTATTTTTTTTTTGGTGTTTCCTTCTTAATTAAGCTAATAATGGTACGCTCACAATAGTTGGTGAGATAAACTGTAATATCCCGAATCGCTTCTCTGGCAACTTTATCTTCAATACGCTTAGTCAATTATGAGTTGTTCAATCCGTTTAGAGTGATCTATCGGACTCTTTAAAGTCTATCAAAACAGCTTTGCTTAATAAGCGCGTTTTTCCTAACTGTTTGTTATCGGTTGCCAAGCTTTTTCAAGTTTGCAACGGTTTAAGGGTTCGCTCGCAACTTGCATCTGTACAGTTTGGGTACATGTTTTTTTCGTCTTTTTTCTTCTCTTTCTTTCTTATTTATTTATATGTGTAACATTATTTTTTTTCTCCTTTATTTCTCTATATATATATTTTTTATTAGTTTTTAATAATAATAAGAATAAAATTTAGAGATTAAGAGTCAATTGAATTCGGCTGTTAATGTATATTAGCTGAGCTTTTATGTGTAAATAAATCAACATCAATAGATTAATAAGTAAATTACTGGCTGCTGTACAACGATAGGAACGACCTTTGGCAGTGTGATGGATGCAATGTCTAAATTAGACTTGCTTCCAATTCTACTACAACAACTAACATGAAAACAAAGAATATTTGCATCAACTTTTTTTCAAAGCAGTAAAGGATGTAAAAAAACTTCAGTCAACATCAAATACAAAACTTAATTGAAGTTGTTTGTCAACCATTTAACATTTCAAAAGAATCGTTTTGTAGTATTTTGAAAAAATAATTGTATGTTAGAAAACATTTTCGGCATTTTCACATTTATGTTGAATGTTGAAGTTTTGACGGTAAAGAGATGACTTTCTAAACTGGTTTTAACATACATTTTTACCAAAAATAAAATTTCTTATGACAATAACGTCAGGCATTTAGAAAATTCGAATAAATGATTTGAAATATAAATTTACTGCGCTTTACTGAGCTTCAAAAATGTTGATTTATGCTTCAAACTCCCTTCGCTCCCTTACAATGGTAGCTAAGAAAAGTAAGCCTTTTTATGACAACAATTTTGTAATTTGATATGAACATTAACTGCACGAAGTACGTTTTGGGCAACGTCCCATATAAGATTTTCCACTAAAATCTAATTTTCGGTTTTAATTCAATTTAGATGAACTCGTTTAGACTATTGAACGATTAGCCCTTTTCGACTATAATTTTTTAACTCGTTGTTATATACGGTTTTTTGGTAATTGTGACTGGATCCTTGGTCAGCCTGAGGTAATTCAGTTTTTAATTCGTAAATTAGGAAAAAGAAGGGGAAAATATCAGTATCTCGGTAGTCGTAGAAAGCCCCAGACACCAGCAATCTAACTGAATTAATGCAAAATTTCTTTTTTAAACAAAAGTTTGACATTATGTTCGCTACGTTTCAATAAACTTTTTTAAACAAAAGTAGAGCCGATCGACAGCTGTCCATTATCAACTCGCTGTAACGAGTAATGAGCTTGCAGATGTCGATCAAATACGGATTTTTTTTGCAATCGAATGAACAATTTTTCGATTGTAAAATTTCTGTCGAGTAATACCCAAAATCGGCTGCTATAAACGAGTCTTCATTTAAATCAATTTTATCGACCCAGTTGATCAAGAATATGTAATAGTGTACGTTACAAACTTGTGTTGTCTACTTCTACGGCCGATTATAGTAAATGAAACCGGCCGATTGTAGTAAAGAAAACTACTTCTGTCAAAGCAATGGATAATTGCGTTAGAAAAAATAAGAAGAAGAAGAAGAAGAAGAAGAAGAAGAAGAAGAAAATGTACAAAAACGCAATGAAAAAATAATTTGCGTAAATGAATTTTTAATATAAATGACGCAGCCTTTCTTCCCTAATAGAATAATAGAAGAAGAATTTGTTACTTACTCTAAATATTTAAAAAAAAAAAAAAAACGTATATCTATTACAAAGGTTTACTACTATTTTTATTATTTAATTATGTTTTGCTTTAGTTCTTTTTATAGCGCCTCTCGAATTAATCGTTTGCAGTAGTAATGACTTTAGCAAACTTTATTTTAAGTATCGTATGAAGTGAAGTGAAAATCTAAAAATTTTGTTTTAATTTACGCTCTTATGACAACTGCTTGCATGCTTTAAAGCAAAACGTATCTGATAGATGCTATAAAAACTTTCTTAATTGCCTTTACGTTAAATAAATGAACTGAAATTCTGAGATGACACTGAGATGATTATATGGACATATCAAGTGAATTCGTATACCTATTAGGAAATTGAAAAAAATCTAAGAATATTATCATTAATAATTTCACAGCTGCTATTGCTTTAGATATCAATGCAAAATTTGACAACAAAAAAATTATCCATACTAACACGTTCAGAATCAAAAAAAAAAAAAAAAAAAAAAAAATTATTTGATTGCGAAAATTATATGATTTGTAAAAAAGTCTTGCTTCTGTGTCTATATATATATATCTTTACATCCACCACCGCGAGGTTAGAGTGTAAGTATATGTGCCCGTCTGTATATAAATATAGAAAATACCTACTAGAGATGCTCTTAAATATGTATAATACGTTGCATATATAAAAGTTAAAGATACTATGGTAAGTCCGGAATCTTTCTGTGATATACCGAAAAGTCAGATGTTGTCAGATGGACACAGCGAAAATCGGAAGCAAGGCGCAGAATAACGAAGAAGCAAACGAAAAGATTTATAAAATCTACCGCTAAGGCATATAAGTTACTGGAACTACGAATCCCTAAGGCCCTAAATCCCTCGGGTGTCACCTAAAAAACATGGGTATCTCTGATACCGATTCACGCAGATTCTGCCAAGGGAAAAGCGAAACGTCTTATCATATTCTTTGTGAATGCGAAGGCATCTGCAGAATCAGATATCAGAGAATTGGCGAACACTTTATACCCAGTGGTGTTGTCGAGCCGGAACGCTCCGGAACGTTTGGATAGGAAGGCGTTCCGGAACTAAAAATGATTGCTGGTAACGAGAATTTATAATAAACATTAGAAGAAAAAAATATAAAATTTTAAAAAAGTAAAGATTTCATCATACCCTGGTATAGTTTAGTGCCATAACCAAATGGGTCTGCGGCTAATGCTAAGAATTTTTATTATACATTTGTTGTGAACTAGAATTTCCAGATGTTGGTTTCCAGTATTGGTAGATGTTTTAAACTTTATTAGTTTATTAATTACTATTATTATTACTCACCGCACAGAGCGGCCGCCTACCCAGGATCGGCCCTGTCTATATAATTATATATACGCGTGCCGGTAAAAAAAAAAAATTAGCACAAGACCACTGTTTATACCGCCAAAAACGGTATGGTGCTCCAAGCCATAAGAATTTTATAAATATCCTTGGACTCCACCCTCTATCGGGCGGCGTAATAGGACTATTGGTTGTACAATGTAGCGCGATTCTAATGCTTGATGCATTTATAGTTTGCAAATATTTAAATAAAACTGCATTAAATGTTAGTCAACTATTTTTAATAATTTTTTATTCTTAACTTTTCGTTAAATTTTCAATTTTTGCTACAAGTAACACGGCGAACGTCTTGCGATTTATCGCATTGAATTCACTTTTTGCCATCTTTTTTTTTTTTAATACATTTTCTAACTTTTATAAAAACATAAAACTAAATAGCATGCATTAGTGACCTAAATCTATCAAGTTATTAAAAACGCTATTTATACATATTTTTTTTTGATTTTTTCTCCTTTATTCTCTTCCTCTTTCTCTGCATTCTTGCTGTTCAATCATCAAACAATCAAACTTTTTCAACTATTTCTGATTGTTAAGACCATAGTATGCAGCATAAAGTTTATGTTTAACTATGACTGCTGTATTATATAAGAATGTGATAAGCATTTATGGTATATTTTTATAAATGAACTATAAATATAAAGAACAAAAGTAAAAAACTGCAAAATGTAACAAAACAACAATTGTTCTGAACTTGCAATAGAAAAAAAGAAACGAAAGCACTTTCGATTAAGCATTAAATACAAATACGAAAGCTGCGTTAGTTTGTAGACGAATCTTGGATACTCATCTTGTTTGACTTCCTGTTCCTTATAAATTATAAAGGAATTAAAAGCTCTTTCATTTATGCTTCTTTTTTCTTATCAATCTCTGCAACATTTCTCAGGTTAATGATGAACAAAACCAAAATTTCGTTGGGGACAAATCACACACACCAGGTACGAGGTATATCCCAGGAGACCAGATAAGATAAAGGTATCTTTTTCATCAGCATGAATAACGACTGCGATTTAACCATGTCTATATGCCTACATACCTGTCTCTGTCTGTCTCTGCATCCACGATTGATCTCAAATTATTCCTAACATTTTTGTTAGATTAACTTCGACAAAACTCGGTTCATGGACCGATTACCAAAAGATTTTTGGTTGCCGCAAAAAACAATTTCAAACTTATATAGTGAGCACACAGAAGGGCCTTAAGTCTTGGCTTCGTAAAATCTTTGTGTAACGTACCAATTTCAGAAAATAAAGTTGGTCGCGTATAACCAAAAAACCGTATATGGATAAGACAGTAAATTAATACGATATTTAGTTTCTTCGGTTATCTACAAAGTGGTACCAAGTTTTGGATATATGTGTGATTTCCGCACGATTTCCGATCGACACATCGAAGGCATAGATCTACGTTCCATCTTTTAATCAAATGCAGTACAGAAGGTTATCAATAACGAAACGGACCAAGATAAGTGGTAACACATTATGCTAAAAATGTCCACTCGCGCTTTCAATTTTTATATTCAACAAATAGACTTTGGGGATATATTCACTTTATCAAGCATTGCCAACACTCAAAAAGAAATTTGAAACTTCCTAAAAAGTATTAGGTACTTGTTTGTATTTTGATCATTTTTTTCATTTTAAAAAGGCATTATTTGAGAAAAATTGGTCCAATAAACACTGATCAAGATATTTTCCATCGCTTTCTACAATTTTTTTCCATCTTTCTGGCAACATGGCGATACCGTGTGGAAAATATTATGCTGGTTTAGCAGCGATCCAACCCGCACTTCTTTAGCATTTCGAAACCACGTGCCAGTCAAGCCATGCTGTATCGGTCCGAACGAGTGGTAAACAGAAGGCATTCCAATTGCCTCCAAAAGCGATCCAATTGTCCACCCATTTTCTCACTTCTTCAGCTTTGCGGAACCGCGTGCTAGCCAAGCTATGCTGCAACGATCTGAACAAATGGTAATCACAAGCCATTCTGCTTTGGTGTCGATGTGGATGGCTCTACTGGACTAACCCATGACTTTTCGCGCTTGAGATTGTTGTAGTGGACCCACTTTTCATCGCCAGTCTCAATACGCCACACAAAACTCTTCTTTTTTTGCCTGACAAGGAATGAAACTGCGGTGTTGAAACGATCCGAAATGATATTTTCATTCCGTTCCGATCTTTCCAGTCCGATGTAAACGTCTAGAAACAGTTGATTTATCAACTGCTAAGCTATTCGAAAGGTTTTTGAGAGTTTGAGGTGAGTTTTCGTCCAATAAGTCTTGCACTACAGTGTACTCGAACTTTTTTGGACCATCAGGCCGTTCTTTGTCATTGGCATCACAACCACCACTTTTAAATGGCTGAAACCAAAACCGGCAGTTGGAATATGCTGGAGCAGCGTCACCATAAACTTCTAAAAGTCGTTGATGGGCTTCGGCGTCAGGTGCCTTCAAATCAAATAGCAAAAGTAATGAATGTTGAAAATGCAATTTTGAGCGTGGCATGATTACCATCTATCTGTACTCAATAATATTAAATGGCAAACTGTGATTTATTTAATCGTTGTGTACATTGATACTTAACTTCGCATTACTTTATCATATTCATCAATATATTTCACTGATCAAAATACATGCAAATACCTATTATAAGTATTCTTCATCATGGTCGAATCATGAATTGATTTAAGCATATCTGCTCGTCCACCTGTGTCCATGAAAAAAAATCCCTTCCGTCGCAAAAATTAAGGTATCAACTTTAAATTTAGGACAGACGTTGAATGAAGACAGTATTGCGCACAGCTCGATATTGGAAATGAACTAAATCTGTCGAAGTATACGCCTACTGTTAAACGTACATTAGGTATACCTCTGTTTTTAAAAGCGAAAAAAAAAAGAAAAAAATGGATTTTTTACTTATTACTTACAACGATTCAAATTTGCAGGTATGTTATATTATATGAACCCGATAGTTTTAAAATTGCCTTATCCTCGAACATAACTGTTAGGATAAAAGTGGTTGGTATAGAAGACTCGCCAACAGCCGAATATAATTTTTCTAACTTGTTTGTACTGTTTATATGCCGAGTACTCCATCAATAGAAAAATAATTATCAAAAGGATTATATATGTGTGTAAGTAAATTTCTGAAGTGTAATCATATACAAATGGCTTAACAAAATTAATATGTTCCCATTTTCGCGTAGTGAATATATATATATATATATGTACAGAAATCTATTTTACCCCTTATATCCGAGCATATCAAGACTATCGAAACAAAGTAAATAAATACAAAATCAAAAAAAAAAAAAAAAAAAAAAAAAAAAAAAAAAAACCATTAACTACATAAATTGTAGAGAAAGTATATGAAAAACCACCCATTCGTCTTTAATGATTTATTGAATGCAGCGTATAGCCTTAACCCTTCCGAATCGTTTGTTATTCTTTTGCTAAAGATTTAATTCGTAACGAGCAAAATGAAGATAATCGCAAAGAGATGTTTTTCTATTGTTGTTCTAGCCCTGGGACTTGGGGCTTGCTATTGTTTATGTAAACAATGCTAATAAAAGAATGCAAATTATGTTTCATATATGCTTTACAATGAACCGAGAAAGTGCTTGGTATGTTTACTGTTGTATAAGATAATAATAATGCTATGTAATCACGTTGGCTCACGTTAAACTATGAGAAGTTCGGAAAGCATTTATACACTTATTCAGTCTATTATAACATTTTTATTTATTGAAGAGATTTTGTGCATTATTTCAATTCAATTTTATATTGACTTTCATTTCATCAGGAACAACAATCAACCAAAAATAACAAACATTCATTTATAAATAAAATAAAACAAATAAAAAATATGCTCGCATGCATTCACTCGTATATTATAATTATTTTTTAAATTAAATTTCGTTAAAAAGATGAGCAAAGACTTTACCGAAGACAAGGTGAAGTGTTCTTTAAAATTATCTCAACATAAAGATCATCCATCGAATTTCGTAGTCGAGCAATTGTTTTTTCTTCAGCTGCCACATCCGCCAGGAGGCCGTTGCGCAACCTCTTCAACTAGTGCCATCACAACAGCGTTTTCCTAAGTTGCTGGAAGACTGCCAGTGTCCGACTAGCGCCCAAAACGAGTGATCCTGCAAATCGTACAAACCACTGCTCGTTGTAGCCAATTACCACTTGACAAGATATCCAAAATCCAACGACCTAAGCAGCGATAGACATATACAGATATACGTTATGCAAAAAGCGATCCACTGGCGAATTAATGTCTTATTTCACCGAAAAGCGAAACTGAGCTTTTGGAAATGTCGGTAAAAATAAGAACGTTGCGCTAGATCTCCCCAAGGAAATCAACAGAGTATGGTATGCTGCTCTTTTCTCCAAACGAATTGCATTCAGTGTCGATAGTAACTTCACTCAATTTATATCGAATTTTCTAACTAACCGCTCGATAAAAGGTATGGTCGCCACTCTTACTTCAAAAAGCTTGCACTGGAAGACATGAATACCACAAAACTCTATTCAGAGAAACATGTGAATAGAGTCGAGTAAATAAAGTGAACTTTAACGGCACCAAAACCGAGTGAGGTCTCATAATGCATAGAAAAGTAACGAACGCTCCTTTTTCGGTGGTGTCAGTGCAGAAGAATCGGCAACTCTTGATGTTTAGGATGTGACAACACAACATGTTGTTCGTTGTTTTAAAGACTTCATTCCAGACAGTAGGTTCTTCTTAGCTGCGCATCGCATATCTGTACCACTACTCTCGACTATATTCGGCTCGAATTGAAATACAATGGGCAACGCGAATGTATTTAATACTCTCGATTCCCTTAAATATCAGCGTATTATAGGTTGTGTTATGCTTATGCATAAGTATACGGAGGGAAAGTCTTCTACAGAGATAACAAGGCTTTGCCCACCAATTAAGTTCTTTTGAAGTTACCTGCATAGGATAGGAGACACTATCGCGACTCATCGGTCTTTCGCCGCACTACCAGGTTTTAGAACAACCTGCCAACGATGGTCTTTTCCGCCATGACTAATTTCTCCACTTTTGAGTTGAACACGCACGAACAATATTCAATCCTTTCCTCCTTCCTTACCTATAATCCTTCCTGACCGTCACTACGCTCACGCATATAGGTGACTGAGTAGCTGCTCGCATAAGAAAAAGAAAAATATCTACGGGGCAATTATTCTCATCTTTTTGTTCTAACATATTCTTCAAATTGGTCATCTGTTCTTGATAATGTCACTAGCGTTCAATAGATCAAAGCAGCACAAATTTTTCCCGTCCCTCCAAACACAGAGCATTGTCCTTTTGCTCAAGTAATTTGATTTCGCTGGCGATACTAATAGTTGCTCTGAACTTTTGCGCTTGTAATTTTCAAAACTTTCCGTCCTCACGTGGTTCATATAGATCCTGTTTTCCTACCTTTCCTACGACAATTAAAATTGCATCAAAATTCTACTGGATCGCAATCAATTGTGTTACTATCATTTACCGCCTATTGCGATAGCCGCTTCATCCAATATTGATTGCAATTCCTCATGTTGTCAAAAACATTTTCGGTGATTCTGGATGATCGTTATCATGAATCAAAATGGAATCATTATTTTTAAATCGATGAAATCAGCTTTCACATGTTTTAAGATTTGGAACATGCTTACGATAAACTGCCTCAAAATTTCCTCTCCTCTTTTCAGTGCAGTCAACGATTTGCAATAAAAGTTTGTATGCTTGGCGCCATTTTTAGAAAAACCGCTAAGTACTGATTTGTATACCTATGGTAGGTGGAAGTTGCCAACTGCGATATACTTTTGCCACTAGAAGTACCTCGAATTTGTTCTGCTAGCAAGTTTTAATCTTGTCCGGCCTACCTAACTAACGACTAGGTCTCTGATTTACTTATAAAAAATTAATTAATTGAATTAAGTCTTCGAAGAAGTTAATAGAGTTCCAGGGGTGGCTACACAAAATCTTCCCCTTTGCTGCTCTATTCAGCTGTCTATTTCGACCTTTGGTTTTTCCATTCGTATATGACCATCTTAACGCCGCCATAATTCCCCGAACTAATTATTGTGTGTTTATGCAAGCATTCCGCGTAATGATAATTTACTCTGATAGAAAATTTTCGTATCGACATAATTCCTTGCAATGCTTGTGTATTATTATTGCAAATGTTTCGCATACAGAATCATTTGGACACATACACAGTACCCATTACACAGTATCACTTCTAAAGTGGTTTACTCTTAATGAAATTTTATAAGCCTTGCGAAGAGGTATCGCAATCAGAGAGAGAGAGAATTTAATGACGATATAATTTTCATTGGGACACCGGCAACGCTTTGTATTATAAATCGCTTAAGGCAGCTTTCGTGCATTGAATATTTGTACAAAACAGTCTTTAACAATTCTCATATATTACGTGTACATATCACACAAGCCCGCTAATAGCTTCCATAAGCATTGAAAAAAAAAACAAATTTTTATTTTCAAATCCTATACTTGAGGCTGATATTAGAATGATGAAATTCGTGTAACGCTCTAAAATACGCATTAAAGATCTTGTAGCGTGATCGTAAATTCGTTTGCCCATTAAAATGCTGGCAAAAACCTTGAATTTTTGTTTACAAAGCAAACTTAGTCATGACGGTTTTGCGCTACTCCTTTCAAATACATTTTGACATTCATTTCAATCGGACACAAGTAAATGGGGACGAAATTTTTAAATGTGGTTTCGTTAACTTTGGATAATGGATAACAATGGATACAAAATGCTATCAAATCATGCAAAAATATGTTTTCATAAATAAGATATATGCGATCCAGGATGCGATCCAGGAGAATGAATGTTCAGTCTAGGCTATAATCAACTATCAAGCCAAAGGTGATTTTCGTGACTGCTACAAAATTCCGATCATGCCGAACACAATGTTCTTCTTATTTTGATCAAAATTTTTAACCGAAAGGCCGATCAGGCAATGTACACAAGTATCGGAGCACTCTTCTCACTAACATTAAAAACTACATGTCTTTAGCTTATATATTGTAAAAGTTATCCTCACATAAATTAAAATAATTACATTTTTCTTTGTTATTCACAAAAGCATATATTAATTCAAATCTCCACGATATTATATATTAACATAAAAGATATATTTTCATTCTGACAATAAACGCCATAGCTTTTTTCCGATTTTCGTCATTTTATTGTTTTTTTTTTTTTTTTTTTTNAATCCGCGTTAAAGAAAAATCTTTTATATATTTTTATTTTTATATTTTTATTCTTATACTGTTAGGTTTAAATCGCTTTTTGTACATCTTCATCTGTTTCTTTGTGCGTCAGTTTGTGTTTTCAACTTGGATAGCTACTGCAATTCTTGTATGCGAAATTTCATGCTCGTCGTCTCGTAATTGTTGATTAGTCCTTGTCGAGTAGGCTATCAATACATCACTCAATAAGTTCTTAGGATACGTGGGTGTTTCTCTGCAATCGTTCGGCATTTAAAAAACGCTAACAACGCTATATTGTATTCATTATTGATACTTTGTCTCTTTTCAAAATAATCGATGAATATTACCGACAATACGATCGGAATGATCTTCCCAGCCCAGTCTTACGTTTTGAATCCACTTGGACGCCGTTCGTCGATTGCTATCCACTTGGCTGACTGTCAATTTGCCTCTGAACTGCAATAATGAATCCATGTTTTCTCCATTGCAAATTAGCGGAAAAAGAAATTCTTTTTATTTCGCCTGAAGAGCTCTAAACAAAGTGCGTAGAAGTGAGCAAACGCGGTACCCACTGCGAATACAGCTTTCTAATGGATACATGTTCATACAAAACAGCAAATACGATGCCTTGTGATATCATTAAGATGTCAGCCATCTCATGCAACTTTACCTCTCTGTTTTTTGGAACGACTGTCGAAATCGGACGAACCAGTCTGCATGGAGGTGAGCCCAACAAGCACTTGCCAAGCCATTGCTTTCCTTGAAGCATATTTTTTCCCATTACAGAGCACTGCGTTGTCGGCGCACAAAAATCAGATTTTTTTCACTTATTTGAAAATTACAAAAGTGACGTCACGAGCGTAACTGATCGGAATTTCATGAACGCCATGTTGCACACATCTCGTTTGAAGGGCGACAGTATCTAAAAACCATATAGAATAGTGGCAACATTTACACATCATGCTACGACACTATTGAGTCATGCATAAACGGCTGGAATAAATGCCAGATGGAATTAATTAAAACCTTAATTTAATCTCCGCAATGGAATTCTCAAACCATCCAACTTCCCTTATGATATGTTAACAACATAATTTTCAAATTTCCCGCACAACCTGGCCTAAAATAATGGCTGCATACATTTATTTGGATCAGCGTCATCTATTGGCGAATGTGATAAAGTAATGCGAAGTACCAAAGTGGTTCAGTGTATATAGACGCAAATAATGGAACGCTCAAAATTTCATTTTCGCCATTCAATACTTGTTTGCTGTTTGATTTTAAGAAAATGGCTACCATATGAATTGACTGGGAATGCCATTTCGAACCGTTGCAACATAGCGGTTTCATTGCTTGTCAGATAAAAAAAAAAAGAGAGGTTTTATGCGGCGTATTGTAACTGGCGATGAAAAGTGGATGTAGTACGACTACGTCATAGGTTAATCCATTACAGGCATCCCCAGCAACACTAAAGGGGAACGTCTTCTGATTACCACTTGTTCAGATCGATGCAGCATGGCTTAGCTGGGACGTGGTTTCGGAATGCTGAAAAAGTGCGAAAATGGCTTGACAATTGGATCGCTGCCAAACCAAATAAAGAGTTCTTTCGACGCGATATCACCATGTTGCCAAAAAGATGGGAAAAAGTTGCAGAAAATGATGGAAAATATTTTAATTAGCGTTTATTGGACCAATTTTTCTCAAGTAATGCCTTTTTAAAGTCAAAAAAATGATCAAAATATATGCAAGCACTTAATTGTTTTGCATTATTATAGGAATGCTCAAATTCTTCCCACAATTTGGTCGTAAATACATTGAAAAAGTGCGTATAGTAATTGGAAATATGTATAGTAATAGGCGGCCTATTAATAAAAAAAAGCTTTTGATTTGCTCGCAAGTAATTGCAGAGTGGATTTTTCAATAAATAAACGGCAGTAGAATTTTTAATATAATTTCTTTTAAATATTAATTTATTCATTATTTTCGCAAGTAGCCAAAACACTTGCTAAATATATGCGATTTGATTCAAGGAAGCGTATAGCTTTCTTCTACATATTGGGGATTACGTAACACAACCTTAAGTATGTTATACTCGCTTTCGTAAATATTTAATCGTATTTTCAAAATTTATTATTCATAAAATAAATTTAAAGCAAAGAATTTATTTTTTGTTTATTCAATTTCTGAATAAGTTAAGTGAAAATAAAAAAATTTATTAGCAAAAAATGCAATCAAAGTGCACAGGGCCTCGAGTTTTAATAAGCGCTTCTTTTAGTGAGAAAGAAATTTTCCGTTAAATTTAAGCAAAGGGGATAAAAGAGAAATTATATTTAATTTGGGCCGAAGTATTCAACACACACACACACACACATACACTAGTAACTTATATTAAATATCTTTACAATTTTTAAGCTGAATATATATCGCCTTAGTCATCAGAGTCTAAAGGTGAAGCACTCTTCATTGAGTCATTGATATTTTAGCTCTTTGAGCTCCAGATCGGTAAGATATTACCATATAATCACCATGTGTATATCATAGCTTCTGATCACGATAAAGCCTCTCGGTAACGTCTCGGCTTTTGCTTAAGTCTCAAAGACTTATTTGCACTTTAGCTCAAGATTCAAGCGCCCAGTCTCCTACTCATTAATTTGGATACAATTGCAAAGCTGACAACATTGCACTAACCCATCTAGGACTAGCTGTTCCGCTGTATAAAATCCGGCAGGACCTGTCCTACAATAGATTGACCGAATAGAAGAGGAAGAAAACAAAAAGAAAGCCTATTGTGTCCTCAAACCCGACAACTATTTACTAACGATTTTGACGGCGATAAAAAGGGATTCGGTAGTGAAGTTAGATTATTCTGATAGCGTCCTTTCAAAACACATCACACATCAAAATTCTGCACTTGCACAAATCCTTCAAAACTTTTTATAACACACTTCGCATCTTGTAACTTCTCGCTAATAGTTTACATACACTATACAGTAAAAAAATGTCTTTCCTAATTATTTATAACATCAAGCATGATTTTTTTCTATTTTCTATTCTATTTTTTTTCTATTTTCGCTTAGTTTCTATCATCATTTTGTTATCCTTTCAATACCGTTCAATTATCACTTCAATTACCTAATCAGAGGCGCAAACCAATTGTGAAGATAGCCCGCCGTTTAGCAAAAGCAAAAATATGAGCTACGTACAGTGGACTGACTTCACGCCAAAAAATATTCACCTTTAAAAAGTGAACACAACACTTTTCGTTTCTTATGCATTAGTGTTATTATTAATACCCATTAAATAAAAAGCTTCACATTTTTATTATTGCCACTCACGGACAATTATATGCTTAGCAAATTAAGGGTTGTATGATATCAGGCAGATGCAATGTTTTTGAAAAATTATTATACACATCGTTACAAACGTTTTCTATGTAAAGGCAAATTCGCAAAGGAATTGAAATGATTAAACAATTTATTAGAACATTATTACGTAAGCAAACAAGCGCTTACCTTTGGGGAAAAAACGCGTATGTGTGCAATAGATTTCATATCATATATGAAATCTTCTACTGACAAAAGCAAGCATAAGCAAACACTAATTCGGTTGGTTATACTGGGATTAATTAACTCTATCTAGCACTTAAGTGAACTGAGTTAGTTGAGCTCAAATATTTCGGAAAGATACTCTGGGTTCTAAAAGCTTTCATCATTTTTCTGTCAAAAATTTTGCGAACTATTAATAATTAAACCATGTGGAAGTTCGTTTTGAACCTATAATCCTCTCAAAATCACGACGTAAATATGTATGATCTTTATATCGTGAAAGCCACAATTCCAACAATTCAATGAAGGTTTAATTAGTTAGAAAGGAAAGAGGGACGAATTAAAAATTTCGATTTCTATCCAATTTTTGTCTTCGAAAATTAGCAATATTCCGGAATTGCTCTTTCACATTCTCTGCCGCTGTCCGCATCACTATCTTCCTCACGCTTCATCCCTCTTTCGATACCAAGCTCTCTCTTTGTCTCTCTGCCTTTCTTCCTTTTCCTCTTTCCACGCTATCTTATGCTATTCATTGATGACCTAAAAATAAAATTTTTTTCGACTCTAATTTCAGTGCCATATGCGTTATCACAAAACCGTATCCGCGTAGTAAATAGCACCTAGAAGCATATCAACAGAGCACGGAAAATTGCAGGCTTATTAGCGTTGAAAAGTGCTTAGCTAAGAAGGACTCATTAAGGCCAGTGAGAATTTCCATAGCACAGAATTGAAAAGGATATAAGAAAACTTCTAGCATAAGTATGGTGTTTAACAAAAGATCCTGGATTATGCGAACTGAAATAATGGGAGAACTCGATATAAATTTTGGAAATCGATCACTCTATCATAGCATTCAAGGAAAACATTTCGATATAAAATGCAACAAAAATATCATAAAGCCTTTCTTCGACTTAACTTCTTATCTTAAGCTTTATTTTGTAACGAAATTTATTGCTTTAAAAAAGTAATTAAACTTAGTCTGCTGTGCATAAAAATGCAAAATTCTTTATTTAAGAAAATGGGTAAACGATTTAATTTGTAAAGATTTTCGCAGAGCTTATATTTTATTACATTTTATAGCAGAACAGTCTGCTTCTTATGAGCAATTCTCTTAAGTAACTTACTTCAGAGCATTGAAAAGCTGCACATAATAATTTTGACTGCGATACTCTTCATAATTTATAAATTCATACTAAGTATAAGTAAGTTGGGTATAGAGAAGGAGAAAGGAAAACACTTAAAAATCCAAAGCAATAATAATGTGATTACCGAAACGATTGCATTTCCAAAGGAATTAAATTTATTGAAAGCGAGTAAGCAAAAAAAAGTATTCAATTATTTTCAGATCTTTAATCGGATACTTTCATCTTCTTTACATTTGCGTCATGTGTAAATATTCTTTGTTTAAGACAAAATTTGGAATAGATGTTTGTGTGTAATGTTACCCTAAACTTCTCACATTAATGATACGGATTTAAAAAATACAACCGAAATGTCTTGACTTTGTGGGGTCTTCAGTGCATTTTTCTAATTTCTAATACAAATATTTGTTAAATCTAATGCACCTTCTCTGGGGGCAGCACCGTTATTTTAAATCGAGATAATACTAAAATATTTTAAAAACTGATTAAGAAACAAATGAAAACTCTATAGTGGGTCATAGCTAATCGCTAAATACCCTACACCACTATGCTCAATGCGAGTGTCTATATAACGACTTTTCAAAATAAGTCGTTATATGGGAAATGGTTGGAAAAATTGTTCCATCCGAATCATTTGCAAAGCATATCGGTTAACCAAGTTTGATCAAAATACTTGCAAAAGTTGCAATCTGCAACTTGAATACAAGGATACAAGACGGACAGATGGACACCGAAACTTAAATCAATTCACAATCGCTTTCTAAATCGATCTGTATAACAAAATTTATGTTTGTATCGAGTATTTCTGGGTGGGTGCTGCATACATCCGCACAAACTTAATACTCTCTTATATCACTAATGTTTTTTCAAATGAAAAAAAGTCATTTCGTTTTTTCTACGCCTTTTTTTCTATTATCAGTATTTCTAAATCAGTATTTATTTTAATTATAATAAAATCGAATATGCACCAACTCTTCTGCCAATGAACATAAGGTAATAACTTAATAAAATATTAGTCCGTGAAGCTCTTCCATTCTCTTTACAGCCCCTAACAATTAGCTAATAGTGTAGTCATTTTCTCGTTTTGCTCGTATTAATAATTTTCGTGTGTGTCGAGAAAAAATTTAAATAAATCATTTTGCTTACGCTCGTTACTCTGCCTTCAATCGTTCACATTTCCGTTCAGTTTTACGTGAAAGCCTTACGTCGTGGCCCTCGACGACATAACGTGTTAATTGGATAAGCGATGACCGTCGATAAGCCAAGGACTAGGACAAACATTGTTTTGAATGTATTTCCAATAGGGTTCATTATTGGCTCCGACGCATGTCAATGCACCAAACTTTATCAGTCTCATTAGTACCATGTTCTGAAACAAGTGATATAATAGAAGATAAGAAAATCGCAACTCATTCTCTAAACACATCTGTCTGTCTGCGTTAGATCTTTGGTAAGCATTCTGCTAATCCCCAGAACACGAGCTTCAAATTTGGTAAAAATTGGTTGAAAGTTTTTGGACGTAGATTAAAATTGAAAATGGGCGAAATCGATCAAAGGACACGCCTACAATGGCACGTAAATAGGGAGTACCTCTATTTTCTAAAGGAAAAAAGAAATGGTTTTTTGCTCATTACTCATGAACTACAGCAGCTAAATGTACAAAAATTTGAACTATGGGCTTCGCTGTAGTACCTGAACAAAAGTGGAAAAAATCGACCGCGCACACCTAATATTAAAATGCATAATAATTTAATTTTTTTTTTTTTTTTGCAATACTTTAATAACGCGCAGAAAAAGGTTTCTACCAGTTTCAAATTTGGAAGCCACATGTCCGTCTGTCCGTTTGTCTGTCTGTTCGTTTGTCCAACTGTCCGTTATAAAAATGAAGATATCGCCTACGAATTTGCAACAGAATTTGAAAATGATCCAGACCAATCAAAAGACACGCCTATAACGCCCATAAGCCAATGCAACAAAGACTGTGAACATCTGAGCTTCCCGTGTCTTTTTCTTGTTACTCGCAAAGTTCACCGCAAGCGCCATATAAATTTTCGCTTGTATTCTTTCGCTTGTATAGATAAAATCAGCCGCGCCCACCCAATAGAGTATTATAGAGTATCAACATTTAGTTCATTTCGTTTTTTTTTTTTTGGTCGTTTTTTAGGATCACAATGATGGGTATAAAATATGCGGTCACGGACGAATATAATTTTCTTACTTGCTTACATGCATATTTGGGGACACGAAAACCGATTGTGTTGATATTTAAATTTATAACTATTTATATGTTTCGTTTCATAATACACCCATGTCTCGCTTTGCACGAATGATCGGTTCTGTAAACCGAAAGCCTGTTTACTTCTATGAAAAACCTCGTAAATTGAGGGAATCGAAAAAAAAATTCACAACGAATTCCACTCGACTAACCGTGGTTCTTTAATTACCCTAAATAGCGGTGATGAAAGGCGACAGATTCGCAAGCGTATTCACAATCTATTCTCTAGGCCTCTTGCGCCGATATTTGAGTTTCATAATATGAGTGAAAAGTTAACAGACATTAGTTCCGCTTTCGGCGCTGAATGTGAACATAAAATAGTTTTGAAATACTTTTCCTTGTTACCGTTATAAATAGGCTGTAATTTATTCAAGTGCTTTCTCGAAGCCATGCAAAGGCATTGAAATTCATTGAACTTAAATATATAATCATGGTATTTAACCAAATAGATCTTTTTAACGCTAGATTGCTACAGCGAGTTAATTTGATTCTTTTACGACATTATTTCTATATATTGCGAGGACCCAAAGTCGTCCCTCGATTCGGAATAGAATAGATTGAGATAGCAGTAGAATAGAATAGATTAACATAGCAGTAGGGATAGACTAAGATAGCAATAGAATAGAATCGATTAAGCGTAGGCTAAGCATAGGTTAAGAGTAGAGAATAAGAATCAGTTTAGGGAGTCGTCATCTGCCTCGCGCAGAAGTTAGTTGAAGTTGGGCTCTCGAGCTGAGAGGTGAGAACTCGAGACATCAGAGAGTCTACGCGGCAGTCGCAAAGAAAGAGTAATAAAGAGTCCCGTAAATATAAATGTCTGGCGTGTTTTTTTTCCTCCCCTGGGCCGCTGAGCTGTCCTAGCCCAAGAAAAAGGGACGAAACGTCCTCGCAATATTTATTTACAAAAAGGGAAATAATTTTTTTAAGAACATTTATTGTTTTTTAATAAAATTATTAAATTATTACAAATTGTAATTTTTTAACCTCCTTCCCCAACCACTTAGTGCCAACACTCACCAAATTCTATACTATCTTGGCTTATTAGAGTCAAACTCATTCATTAAATCATATCAAATATGATAGAAATTAATTGAGAACAACCAAACTTGTGATAAACTTGGCGAAGACATGGCAGTTGATGAGCAAATGGCCTCAGGTGACAAGCCAGGTGGTAGGGAAAAACTTGGCATTAAATTCGGCATCAAAACGATTATGTTTTCAAGTTCAAATATAATATAAAAAAAAGGAGTAGAAATAGGGCTATCTGTGCTAAGTGTAATAAGAAAATCTTCAAAAAATCAGAATATGTAGGTGAAAATTGTGTGCAAATAAAGTTACTGTAAAATCAAATTTTATTTCTTTTTTTTTTTTTTTAAATCTCTCAATCTCAACTCATTTCAGACAAAATAGGCGTATACCCAACACATCTGGCAATCCAGTTTTAGTAAATATTATAAGCCACTGCAATATGATTTACAGAAAATACTCATAGATATGTTGTTTGAAAGGCATAAACCATTTGCAAAATCATTCAGTTATGAACTAAATAATATACATATAAATAATTGCATACAACAAGCATAACGAAATGATTATGTTATTGAAAAATGATTATATTCATGACTAGTTAGGTTTCCTCAGAGCATCTTAATTAATTCGAACTAAATTTATTATTGAATAGTTTGTCTGTATATGAAACTGAGAAACACTCCGTGATCATCTTACTTTACTATAAGATTTTGGGAGGAAGAGAACTTTTGTATGCATCTGAACTGATTATTGCTTTCTAGAAATACGGAAATGATGTGAAAACATTTCCTCGAATTTTTAGCTTATGAGTGAAATGTTTACTTGCTAGCAAGCTAAGGAAAACCTCCATCACAATAAAGTTGTTTTTCATTTCTCTGAAAATTAAGCTTAAGCTTTTCTTTTGTCAGACAAAACTCATTTTAAATTAAATTCACACACACACACACACACACACACAACGGGTGGAGAGTAGAGGGGGTGGAAGCCAGTAGTGTATTCCACCAAAGTCCCACCATCGGAAGCGCGCTAACGACAACCAGCCTCGGCGAAGTAGTACCTAACGGCGGTCCCGCGGAAGAGTGTGGTAGAAGAAGTGTATGTGGGGGAGTAGTACGTACAAGTCGTATTTGCTGCTACTAAGAACCAGCAGTATCTTTTGAAGATTTCCTACCTCCTGCTCACTGAGGTAAAAAAAAAAAAACATACACACACACATTCAATTTCCATGAAATGGAATTATCATCAAAAAATTATATTAGATCATATTGAAAAGTCTCCGCGGTTTCGAGCTCGGTTGATGTTTAGTGTCTCCGCTATTTCCTGACAGCTTGCGTGCCGATCTCGCCTCACCACTTGTAAAATTTCATTGACTTTTTCAGTGAGTGCGAGGTGCATCACTCCTCGATTCTTCGTTCACTCGCAACATTCTCACCTCCATAAATTTTTTTCTTTCTGTAGTAAAAAAGCATCACATAACGTATTTCTTCAGATATTTTACTCAATTTCAAATCAATATAACTTTTCACACGAGCAATGGATCATATAACTATTCTCACAAAAAGTGTGAGCTGAAATGTCATCTTTTAAGCACATGTTCATTTGAGACAATCAGATGAGCGTTGCCCGATATATAGGCATCGACACTATCCCACGGAAAAAATCCCCGACAATTTTCTATACGACCTATTACTAAATTTGACAATGAACTTCCAATTAATCTTATGAGACCTATAATTTTTAGTGCTTTTTAATAACCATTCGTAATAAATTTAAAAAAAAACTTTTCTTTATATTCATGGCATAACAAAATCATTACGTAATTTTTCTAATTGGTGTAGAAATCAACACTAAACTCTATTTTTATTGGTTATATAAAAAAAAAAATTGTTTTCGCCTTTTTTTTACAACTAATATCTTCAGCTCTTTGCTAAATTAATTACATGACAACGCAAAAGAGAAAACATCCTGCGCTTGAACATACGGCAAATTTGTATTAAAAACCAATTTACTTTTAATTGATGAAGAATTTAAGTCAGCAATCGAAGCAATTAAACTTGTATTACATTATTGGTTACAGCAGAGTTTTACAATCTATATGCTGCTCTGTGTATTTATCTCTTTTAATAGCTAAAATAATAGATAGATAAATAGAATGTTAAGTTAAGCAATAGGTAAAGAGAAAACTTGGAAGGCTGAGCATTTTTTAAAGAAAATTTTAATCATGGCTTCTCCAATAATCTGAAAATTGAAAAATTTCAGATTAAATAAAGAAAATGCAATAGTTTCACCTCGACGGATTGGAAGCCCCTGGACTGCAAAACTTAATTGATTCAACTCTAGCAGAATATGAAAGAAATGTTTCTCTTAAACAAAATATATATAGAAAAGCCAATGGTTGGAAAATATTATAATAATAGGCACATGGAACAACGAGATTTAAAGAAATAATTTGTAATGAATGAAACAATCACGAGCAAAGAGTTGTCATGGTTGCATTGACGAATTCTTTCTATTGAGTAACACTTCAAAATTTATTTAGCTTATCAGAATTGTGTGTATGATGCAATGGTTAAATTTTCCATTTTCACTATTTTCGTAACATATAGGTTAACGTTACTAGCACAGATCTAGTCTTGATGATATCCGTACGTTTACCGATCCATTCTATCCACGTATTTTTCCTACCTCCCACCACCCACCCCTCTCCTGTTTCATAACGTCTTCCTTTACGATTTCCCCACAAGCACAAAGAAAACGTAAGGGTTCTTAAAGAGTTTCAATACTTTTTGTGTTAAAATATCCTTTGCAACCGATTTGTAGTGCAAAATATTTTACCGGATATTTCGTTACAAATTAATAAATAATTCTTCTTACGCCAAATAATGTTTTAAAGCTTCCCTCAGAAATTCAGTGTCAAAAAAAGGTCGGGCAAGGCCAATGGTTAGATACCCTACCCACAAGTACAAGTATTATTCAATCGTTTTGGGCAATAATTATTTTCATGCAAAGGCCTCCTGGATACCCAAGACGTCACATGAGCAAACTTAATTTACTTTCCAAAAATTTTATTAGTTCTCAGTTTCCGTCTTAAAAAAGTAGAAAATAGACTTTCCCCTTCATGTGAAGGTGTACTTGTCATGATAAGGCCTGTACATGTTATGGTCTAAAAAATAGACCTATGTAATCCAAACTCTCAGCCGCTCATTTTTTTTTTAGTAAATTGCTACTGTGGACCAATGTTCATCTGAAAATATCAAAAATTTACTTTATTTTTTTTTTTTTTTGAAGGGCTTATATAAAGTGGGATCCAAAAAATGGATCCATATGGTCAAAATATGGTCCACTTAATTTTTATGTCAAATTATTATCACAAACAAGTTATCGTCATAAAGCGTTAAAGCGTTAATCAGGATGAATATCGAACGGACAGACAAGCTTAAGATCGATTCAGAAAATGATCCTGCTTCTTAGAAAATGATTCTGAATCGATCGATAAAATAAAAGGCCCATCTGGGCCTTTAAACACACTCTGTGCTACGAGTGCTACAATCAGCCAATCGAACTGTTTGTCCTTTGCTTACTATTGCTTTGGAATTTTGAAAGGAAATAAAGAAAAGAAAAGCCCTTCAAAAACTTAAATAGTAGATTGTTGTGTTCCTTCTTCTGTTCTACAAATATCATGCAAATTAAGTAAATAAGTACTTTGAGTGAAAAATATCTTGAACCCATCATAAATTTTCTATTTTACTCTTTTGCTTGCTACTGCTTTATGATTCCTCAAGGAACTGAAAAAAAAAACCTGATAAAAAACTTTGGCTGTCGAGTTATACTTATTTTGGTTCTACGAACGGATATCATATAAAAAAAAATTAATATGCTATAGAGAAGTACGATCTCTTGTTAAAGAAAAACTAAGAATTGTATTAAATTTTTTTAAAACGATAGCAATTTAAGCCAAATAAGAATTATTATGCACTGTTAAGTAAACTATGGCGATCAAAAGGGCAAAAAGGGGAGTATCTTAAATACCTGGTATCTGAAGGAGGCTATATAGGAAACCATCCAATTTTATATAATTACCAAAAGTGAATCGTAAAATGGAATTAACATCGAAACGAATTTTCAGTACACATGCGAGAGCAACATGAATAGGGAGACCGACCGAACTGTTTACGTTTCTTCAAATTGCTTAGTGTTGGATTTTTTCTTTCATCTTTCTTGAGTAGATAAGAATCGCGATTATCAAGCTTGTGTTTTCAGATTCAAATTTCCGGGCGGTAGAGCATACTTCATCATAGCTCCACGGACTGCCCAGTCGACTTAGGTATAACACTCACCAACTGGACACGCATCCACTCTTTTTCCCTAGCATCTTCGAGCAAATGGCTCAAAAAAACAAAAAAAGGAAGCAATCTGTCGTCAAGCGAAGTGATAAATTTACAACAATATTCGATTGGCCTACAACTTACAAAGAACTGAAAAATGATATTTTGCCTTCTTTCGAACTCACCCTTGGCATTTGTTTAGGCTTCTGAATTTGGTCTTAAAATTGTTTCCTCAGATCATCTGCGAAAGTTATTTGAGATGGGGAATCGAAAAACCTCTATCAGTATTAAACAGGGATCGAGAAAATCCGCATTTTTCACTGAATCCGTGATTAGTATTTCTTTAAGGCGTAGAAATTCTTCCCAATTAGCTATAACACTCCTAACAATATAATTAGCATTCTTGCCAAGTAAATGGCGGACTGACTATCGAATTCATTAAAAATCTTGCATATGTCTATAAAGAAGTTAAAGTCACATAATGTTTGTATAACCAAGTAGGCGATCATCCTTCACCGAAACCCAACTGATCCACTTATGCCTCGTAAATCTTAATTTAGAATTTTAATACCCTACACTACTTGCGGTACAAGGATATTTGAAGTTTATACGGATGTACGCAACACAGCGACCGGCTTGAAATAAACTGATGCTTTATTATACCAATCGATTCAAAATCACTTTCTGAATCGAGATAAACTTGCCTGTCCGCCTGTTCGTCGTCTTGTATAACTTGTGTTCAACTTACGGGCTGCAACTTACAGGACGCAAGGACGAACGCTATTGGACATGATTCGGATCGGACCACTTTTGCGATCACCTACCGTCTTATTTTGAATACTCCTTATATTTAGGAACTGTAGGGTGGCGCAGGGTATTTAAAAGCGGACCATGACCAACTATAGTGTTTTTACCCACCTAAATGGATGTTGTCAGGAACACTGGTTACTATGAAATTATAATAATACGTTGCTACAGACATAATGTGCATAACACACTTTTCACACACACAATCATCAGTAAGGGAAACACTAATGCAAAAACTGCTATTACAAACATATATATATATAGATATGTATAACTTTTGAATACTTCCAAGAAACAAGCATCGAAGGAAAACCTAACTGGAGTATGTCCATCTTGTCAAAGCGTTTGTAATACGCGGAAAGACGCTTCAGCATAAAATTCTAAATTGATCTAAGCAGTTGCGGCCATCCACCGTTATGCCTGAATGTGATCGCGAAAATCGATATCACTTTCGTAGTTACGGAAAACGTTGAAAGTTCTTGCATTGCCAACTTTGCATCCGATTGGTCGAAGGACGCATGGGCCTATAGCGCGTAACATAAAATGAGAACACAAAAGTGTGTGTTTTGCTCATCAGACGACACGACACATAATCTGCGATAGATAACGACGATAAAAATATCCACATATATTCGGCGGATGACTGACTGTACATCAATTATATAAAAATGGAAAGAATTAGCCACGCCCGTCCGATAATATGGAATACCGCAATTTCTTTTTATTCCTGTTTTTTTTTTTTTGAGCTTGTTCTGAAAAGAAAAGTTAGTGAATGTGAAAGTTAAATATAAGTTTTTTATTCGTTTACTTTTAAGAGCATTTTACGTGAATACGTTTTACGGTATCTCTTACTAAGTAAAATGGTACTCGCAAAATTAAAACCTTTCACTATTTTTTTATTTTTTTATTTATTTATTTACTTGCACATGATACTCAGCTACATATAATTTCTAAGAGAGCTGAATCGATTTAAGCATGTCCGTCTGTCCGTCTGTCCGTCCATGTAATGTCGGTTATAAACATTTTCTCGGACGCAAAATCAAGCTATCGACCATAAATATGGCAGAAACATTACAAGTTTTTGTACGCAGGCTGGTATTGAAAATGGGCCAAATCGGTCGAATGACATGCCCACAGCACTACGTAAACAGAGAAGAACACTTCTGTTTTTCAAAAGGAATGAAAAATTCTTTTTTTTTACTCATTACTCATAAATTATAGCAGGTAGCACAGAAAGTGTAGAAAAATTTGAACGCATATTCTATGAAAAGTGCTTTAGCCCCCTGCACAAAAAATAGGAAAAATTAACCATACCCACCCAATAATTTCATTTTTTTTGCCAATACCTTTACTATGCACAGAAGCTAAGTTTTAAAACACCCGTAAAGTTTATAAGTTCTTAGCCAATTTACTTAAGCATGCCTGTCTGTTCATCTGTCCATCTACGCAACAGTGCAACTGTGTATCTGTAGTAAACATTCAACTATTCGCAACAATGAAGATATCGCCTAGAAATTTGCAAAAAAAATTTTTCAAAGAACACGCCTACAATACCTACACGCCTATACAATAAAGAAAGTGAAAACTTTTGCTTTTGCGTATTTTTTGATTGTTACGCATAAAGAATAACATATACACCACCATAAATTTCCACTTTTACGCTGAAAACAGAAAAAACTGTCGGGCCTATCCGATATTGTCGAATACGAAAATCTTCTTGAATTGGCGATGGGTGTAAAAGATTCGCTCGTGACCGAATATAAATTTTTTACTCGCATTAAGTCATAAGCACTTTCCCGCTACTGCGAAAAAAAAGCTTCAGTTTAGAAACTAAAAAATAGTTCGATGCATTTTAATTGCTTTCAGGAATATTCTTCTCTCTGCTTTTTTACACGCGAAATACTTGAGAATTTAATATACTCAACTGGTAAGATGTAAAAATCAAATCACTAGAAAAATACGCTTCGTAAACAATAGAATTGCCTTGAGCCTGTTAAATAGCAGCACGTGCAGATGCGACTACTAGTGGCGACTGCAATACATGTATATAAACAGCAAAAATTAAAAAAGAAAAAGAAAAAAAAAAAGAACGAACAGACTGAAGGGCAACCAAATTACAGAAAAGGAAAAAAAAAAAACATAATCAAAAGACAATAACAGAATAAACAAAACCGAAAACAGTGAGGGAAACACAAAAATCACAATTACTTTGTGCTTACGTGGAGAGTATAAAAATATTCATCAATGAGAGCAACAGAAATGTAAAACGTAATCCAGAAAATAGCAGTGGATCGCATTGGCGCTCTCTATGTACTTAAATTTCACAACCGCAATCTGAAGTGAAAAAAGCAAAGGCGAAGTAATTCTTTTAAAGTTGGTCGAGATAATATTTGTTCTGGGACTGTTAGAGATTTTAAATTAATATCTGCTTAAGATTGCGGACTTGTTCGGTTAATGTAAATATAGTTTTGTAGGAGGAAGCGATGTCCATTTTGAAATCTATTCTCTGCAGGCATCGTTTAAGTGCATATGTGCTTAGAATTTTATCTGAATTTTTGTGAATGCAAAAGTTTCAATAACAAACGATGAACCGACATACCGGTGAACGAGTTGACAAACATAGTTTCTAAAGAGTATCATTACTCCATATAATTTCTCACTATTACTGTTACTGCAGCTTATTGGTAATACACAAAATATAAAAAATAACTTTGTTTTTATATCCATTACCGAAGGATGACGGACATCATCGTTCATCCGAAAAATTTACTTTAGAGATCGCAAAAAGTATATACGCTCTTGATCATTCAACATCAATTTCTAAACCGATTCAAATATGTCTGTCTGTCTGGCTGTCTGTGTAATGCCTGAAGAAAGTATTCTCCCGGCCGCAACAATGCACGTTGGCATCGAAATTGAGCCAAATCGATAAAAGGGTACAACGACAGTACAACATCACCTACGATCTTCTCTGTTTTCAGTTTTTTTTTTTTTTTTTTTTTGCTCGTTGCTTATAAACTACAACAGATATAACGGAAAAAATTTTCAGTTATGTTCTCTAGGTGATCCGGCGGTATCTGCATCTGTACAAAAATGGAAAAATTCGTCCACGTCTATCCAATGTTATGCAATATTAAAACTTGATTCTTTTTTCCAACGAGAAACTTCCGAGACCAGATAAAGTCCATAGATTACTGACCAAATGATGATGGATATAAAAGATTCGGTTGCAACTGAATATAATTTTCTTATTTGTTCTTTATTTAAATTTTTATTTACCATCAAATTTTACGATTTTGGTTGACAGTTGACAAAATGTGGGGTGACATTATCTTAAGATATTTGACCAACAGAAAAAAAACCAATATTCCGCCATTAAAAGAAGACTAATAAACGAGGAAAAGAGTTTAAGCTAGATTTTCGCCCAATAACTCTCGCAATTCATTGTCGTTGAACTTTTTTGCTCCTCCAGGCCGTTCCTTGTCATTGACATCAAAACCTCCACTTTTAAACTGTCGAAATCATCGCATAACCCATTATGATATGTTTGATGGGACTCGACATGAACATAAAAATAAATATCGAAAACGAAATTTTGAACGTTCCACGATTAGTGTTTGTACATAAATTTAACTCGTGTTTGAAAATAAATTTAAATTTATTGGTATAGCAAAAGACGGATCCACCTCCATGCAGCTATAAGGGACTGCATGGATTAGCGTCCGCACCAATTTGTGTTTTCGGAACCGTGGGCGATATCTCAAAAATTCTCGTTTTAACGCTTCGCGATGTGTTTACCCCAACCAGTGCTATATTGACCGGTCTGGCGCTAACCGGTGTTAGGTGTTATGCTTCAACATACACATTACGCCATGCATAATGATTACGTTTTGGCGGGAAATTGGCCACGTCACCGACAATTCACCTATACATGGGCATCCTATATAAAATTTCATTATATTTATGGCCAACTTTTACATGCAATCTCTCTGTATGGTTAACGGTTACGTTGGCTATGCATCGTTATCTGGCGGTAACACACAACCTCAAATGTCACGAGTTTGATGTAATATGCATAACACTATTATGATTATGCTTCTGGCGTATGTTTTAAGCCTGCCGTTAGCAACACCTTACGTGTATTTAGTCATTTTGGTTGTCGAATTTCGCAAACTAATCAGTGAACACACCACCCAATCAGCCCGCACGTATGTAATTATCGGAAAAAACACAATTATGGCATAAAGTATGACAATGACAATAAAACCCATGGATGGCTAATATCTCCATTAGCGGGCATAGTGAATTTATTGCCTCGGTTACATATCTACGTGCGTTTTTTTATCTAAACTTTACTTTAATAACAAAAATCCTCTTTTGTCTATATATGCTCACAAAAATTTGCAGATAATCTTATGGATATTAGTAGTTAGTATAAAAATCCATATCATAAATGTTTGACATTGTATTCATCAGCAATTTCGTACCGACTAACTAACAGTAAGAAGTCAAACAAAAAAGGTGAAAAATAATTAAAAACTAAAAGCTACTCCGCATACACCGCGTATGTGTAATATTAAATTAGGTTATAATGAAATACGAAAACGAAATGACATACACACATTCTCAAATATATTATTACGCCAAATAAGGTGCAAAATTGTTGTCCTTCTTTCACGACGTATTTATTCGCCAAACATAGTCAATCGGTTAAACAAGGAGGAGAGGAATAAATCCACATAAATTTTGAATATTTTTTTTAAATAATTCCAAGAATTATCTCAAAGGTCTTATCGCATACCGGTGTCAAAATCCCATCAAACAAAAAGCATCTTTGCACACCATATCCCACATACCTCAAATACTAATTTAACTGCAAATAAGTAAAAAGGCTCAGTTTTCGGCTCAGAACGGTTATATGGCAAGGTGGTCAAAAAACTGCCCTATCCGATCCAAAGTTTTCACAGAACTCTAAAATGCCGAAATACTATTACTGAGCAATTTGCATCGCGATATACTAAAAACTGCAATATGTTTTTTTGTAAGCAAAAAAAAGTTATATGAGGAGTGATCGAGAAATTGCTGCGATCCAAACCATTTTCAATAGCGTTCATCCTTCGGCCAAAATACGTCAGCGCACCAAATTTCATCAAAATATCTATTAGATGATGAACACAAAAACCGAAAGGTGCAGACGGACACGTAGACAGACAAGACAAAATCGATATATTATATTAAAATATGGGTCTATCTTAAGTCTTTCTGGGTGCTACAATCATCCGCGAAAATTTAATATATCCTGTACCGCAACTTATGTAAGGTATAAAAATGTCAACGAAAAAAAGTCACTCTATAGTTATGATATATTTTAAAGCCCCTTCTAACTCATTCCGAGTGATTATGAGTAAATATGTCCATTATTAGAAAACGATCCTTGCTTTCAGATGAATCCCAGTCCATCCCAGATGCCTGACTAGTTTCAAAGAACAAGTGATAAAATCGTGACATAGCAAAACAATTAGGTTTTTATACCCTGCACCACCATTTTTAGTAGTACTTACTGTCGTTTAAAACATATCAAAAAAGTAAACTGGCCTGGAGACAAGTAAGAAAATTACATTTGAATGTGGCCGAAATTTTTATATCCTCCACTTATTAAAATGGAATATGCGGACTTATTGTTGCAGTTTATGAGTAATGATCAAAATATGCGTTTCTTACAGCCTGCATAACATTAAGTTTGTGCGGATGCGGAAGTAACTCCCAGCGGAACGTAAGATAAATCCATCTCTTATTATGCCGATCGATTCAGAATCATTTTTGAATTGATCTAAGCTTGTCTGTCCGTCGGAGGAAGGTAAACGCATTTTACAAAAATAAATATATTCCCATGCTTGTGTGGTGTGGACATTAAGACAAACTTAAATTTGGTTTTGGGCTTTGGGATTTTTTAATACCAATCGATATTTGTTCTCTTAGAAAATCGACTAATTTTCATGAAAACGCGATGAATTAGATAACTTTTGCAAGATAATGCTCCGCAAAATATTACGTTTGCTTGGCAAAAAAATTTCTGCCGTTTGATGAAAAACTCTTTACGCTTTCGCTTTGCAAGTGTTCGATACAATGTAAGAATTGAACACAATTCTTGCCCATATAAACAATAAGAACATGAGTATGAAAGAGCACTTAAATAATTGACTGCTAATTAACAGCGCCATTGCTCTAAACGTGAAAAGTCTGTTAGGCTTCACTATTTTAAATATTATATTAAAGATTCTGAGACTTGGTCTGTTTGCATCTACAGTTCGACTTTGGTAATGCATAATTAAAATGCAACATAGACACATCTTTCGTGAACGGATTTGGGCGCTAGATGAATGATAATTGAAGCAATATATCAGTTATTGCTAAAATTGTTGCTTTATATATGAAAATGTGGTTGTAACAACATTTTATTTTAAAAACATTTTATATATGATTTTATGTTATTTTTATTTCTTTATTTACTAGAAATTTTCATTCGCATGACACCAAAACCGATAAAAAGATATAGAGACAGGTGCAAAGGATGAAAGGAAAAATAAATTTACATTCGAAAATTTCTTTTTTTCATGTTTCAATCATCCGGTGTGTGCGCGCGTGCGTGTGTGTGTATATGTTTTTTGTATGTACGATGTGGGCTTGCTTATGTGTGCCAAATTTTTCTATAATAAGATATTATTACGTTAACATTCATTCATTATTTATTTGCTTCAAATTCAGAAAAAAAACAAAAATTGTCACAGACGATATCTATACATATCAATGCACATACATATATACTTATACATATATATACTTATGTACATACACACACATGCACACACACACACACACACACGCGCGCGCGCGCGCGCACACAAACACCAAACTGCCAAACTTGCGGGGCCCTAGGCAAGACCGTAGAAAGCTGATCGCAGAAGTGGTAACTGCGATCTTCGGTGTGGAAAAAGGCCCTCGATATACCGTCAAACACGAGAGACATGCAATCAGCATACCGGCAATGCGCTCTAAGAGTGTGCGCCGCATATCGGACAATGCCGGAAGATGCGGCTTTAGTTATTCCTGGCATGATACCAATCGACTTGCGAGCTAAAGAAGCTATGTATGTCTGTGCTGAAGTCTACAGATTGTCGGCTGAACCGGCTAAGCAGCGAGCAAAACAGCGACTGGTGGAAGATTGGTAGGAGCGCTTTGCTCGTTGCGCACCTGCTCATACCAGATCTGCGGCCTTAGGCGAATAGGCAACATGGTGAGTTGGACTTTTATTTGACAAAGCTAATTAGCGGCCACGGTTGCTTTAAATCATATCTCTATAGGGTTTAGAAGAGAAAACAGAGACACGAGGAGCGTCAACGTAGGCTTTTAAGTAGTGCCTAAACGGCTACCCTCCCTGTGAAGGTATACTTAAACGGTCGTGCCACAGGGTAGGGAATAGAAGAAGTGGTTTTTAGCCGCTTAAAGTCTCGCACTGCACTCACAAAACATACACACAGACAGACACACACACATACACACACACACACGCGCGCACACATACATACACTCATACATACACAAATACATACATACACAAATACATACATACACAAATACATACATACACAAATACATACGTACATACATACACAAATACATACATACATACACAAATACATACATACACAAATGAATACATACGCAAATACATACATAAATACATACATACATACACAAATCCATACATATGTACATATACACATGTATGTATGTATATATACTTATGTATGTACACACACACACACATATATATATATATATATAAAATATACATATTTAAATAAAAAATAAGTAGTTTTCTTTTTTTTTATTTTTGTTACACTATACCGTACATACATATTCATATGTGATGTCTATAGAACACCATTAGAATATAAATATCTATACCATAACGTAAATAGAGGAGTCGAATAACTTACAAATAATTTGATTTTAAAAAATCAGTTTAAAGGATGAATATATTACTCAACAATTTTAAAAAATGTAAACAAAAACAGAAAAGAAAGGTGTTTATTAAGTGTCGAAGTTGCCCTCTTCAAAAATATGACTACACATAAGCACTCCTAATATTTGGGAGTTGATAGTAGAGCGCAGACGTATGTGAATTTGTATTTGTTATTATTTTTGTCTTTTTTGTTTTTATTTTATTTGATTTGTTAATAGAAAAAAGAAGCTTCGAAGAATTTTAAAATTTTATATCGTAGTTCTGGCTCTGTGCTCTCCCTGCCGATATGACTTATCCTCACCCAAATATAAAATTAATTATATGATTTATAATAAATCGTCCTCAACTAGATCTTGTACAAGTTGTTGCCTTTCAACTTCTTGCCGTCGTCGTCTTTCTAATTCTGCTTGCTCTACGATATTCGCTATAGGTACTTGCTCTTGTTCTTCTTGGACTTCCTGCAAGTCATTAGTATTTGTTCCTTGATTTTTTTTTCGATGCTCATAATTAACTAAACGTTGACCCACCAAATATTTATCCACTTTGATGGCGACATAGAGCTTTTTAAACTGTCGAATTTGAAAATCGACAATGGCTACAACCCCAATTATTGAAAAAAACACAGGATATATAAAGTGTTGAACAATTAGTTGATTCCAGGGATCTTTGCAGAAGAGAGGTAAGATTGAATGAGCCAAAATATACGGTATAGCTAAAGCTAAACCGAAACAGGTGATCACCGGCATTGCCAATTCTTCAATTAGAAATTTCAAGTCAATATCACGCAGACCGTCGCGGTAAGCTCGTTCTAAAGCACGTTTTAAATGCCAATCGGGTCCCATGAATGTCAAAGCGACAGCAATTTTTGTATATAACACGCCAAGAGCCCAATCCTGCCAGATAAAATAAATCGGTGTCTGGCGCATACCTACTCTTAGCGGTATTACCACTACCAATTCCAAAAGTAAGCCGAAAAGCAATGGTATAACACCCAACATTAGAACAATAATCAAGACGGGTAAAGCGTATGAGGCTCCAACGCGTAGCCAATGTTTAAATTTATCTATAACAGCCGCGCGCCCTTGAGGCAGTAAAGTTGCTGCTATAGCTATTCCACGTGTTATTAGCCAGCACAGATACGTACCCAAAGCTGAAGTGTACAATTCATGTGGTCTAGCGGTAATCTCAGTAGTCTGTACTACAACTTGCGTGCTAATGCTTCCGACCGACCATAAAGACATTACCTGACGACCTATCCAAATGGGTACAGTAAGCGTAATTAATGAAGCCACCACTAATGATATGCACATGAAAAACATCAAGCCACACAAACGCAGAACGAAAAACGTCGGCTTAAAGTAGGGTTGGAAAGCTACCGGTACATCCCTCTGTATCATAGCCTGATGAGCAGCCGCCAAATTACGTTCCGCCTGCGGATGTAATGCGGGTAATGGACGTATAACCGCAACTCGGGCTGGGCGTTCTGCAGCTCCATTAGCTTCATTCTCAATTCCAACATTTTCTGCTGCAATGTCTCCAACGTTCGCTACATTTTCGGGTTCAATGTTATTCCGATCCGATGTATTTTCTGGATCAACACCCAATAAATAACTTCGTATACCCAAAACCCAAGACACACATATGCACCAAACTCTTAATAATTTCTTTAACCAAACACGGGTATGCGACTGTTCAAAAAAGCCAGGTAAGATGACCTATAAAAACTGTTCTTGTAGAAACTTATAAGTTAAATATAAAAAAAACTTAATGTACCTGCAGCAACAGCAATTGCAAACTCAGTTCATTAACCTCTGAGTCGCCAGATAAAGTATAGGGTAAGAATGAAGGCCATAAGGTTTTCAAAATACGTATAGGCACCCAAAGCATTAGTAAAACGACCGAACCAAAAATCATTGCAGACGAAATTAAACGTCGTACATGTTTCAATATCGGTAAATGAATCATTTCCTAGCAAACCAAGTTTATATATTTAAATTAAGTAGAAATTAATAAGAAAACTTGCATTGGCAATTCACCTGTATGGGACTGAAATCCGGATCGTTGAGATTACGTAAAAACCATAGAACGCCTGGACGTAAAACTTCTCTTAGCAATGAAATGAAAGCAGCAAAATAATACACATAAACCATTCCAAACATCCAGTGTACAAATAGGGACGTGCCAGGAGCTGCCGAAAAGCTTACCTTACGGTCTTTAAGTCTAAATAAAGTAAAGAATTTATATTGTCATACAAAAGCGTGCTGTCTAAAAACTTACGTTGCATCGAACAATGGCAGAGAACAAATATCCAGCCACCAACCACATATTAAAGGCAATACACCGATTTCCACGACCGACAACAGCGACACTTTTACTACAATATAACATAAACCAATCAAGTTGCGAACTCTTCTCATGTGAAATGCTTTAGCTAAGAAGTGTAACACCACCAGTATGTGGCCGATGAAACAATAACCGAACAGTGTAGTAATAAGACCATGAAAATGTAATAAAGGCTTGTCTGGATGCAGAAGATCTAACGAACTTAAAATGAAATGCCCGATGCAGTAAGGACAAAACGCAAAAGCAAATATCAGCATTATGTTCAATGAAATGATCCAAAAGACATGCTCCAAGAATACTAAAGACCCATCTAAGCCTAATAAACGTTCCCACGTAAGATCTTCAGCAGCACGGTCCCATTCCATGGGATTCCAGTTTGGTTCATCGTTGTCATTGTCATTTTCCGCTGCATTGACAACATTATTATTATTGTTGTTATTAATGCCAGCTAAAGCAGGGGGCAATTGTACCCCGAAGTCTAAGGGAACATCGCCCTCATTTTCATTTGGATCAGCTGCTACAGGCGGAGCAGCGTTATTAATTGGCTCTACCAGGAGAGCACCATCGTTGTTGTTATTATCGTTTTGCGGATGCAGGAGTGGAACGTCGCCTATATTATCTCTGGCCGGATAATAAACTTCGTCTGCTTCAGCTGCTTCTTCCAATGGTTGATTGCCAACGCCATCACCTCCAGCTCCTTCCTCTACATTTGCCACCGCAATACCTCTGGCTATGGGTGGTATGCCCACAACATCATCTTCGGCTTCATTGTTGGGTCCTGCTGCCGGGCCGTCGTCTCTTTCCAGCCAATCCGGCCCTCCACCCATTAAAATCTGCTCTCGCAACCAAACTAAACCGATAAATGATAACAAAGTACAGGTTACGACAAAAAACCCTCTAAACACATCCGGAGCAAAGTTTTCCGTTGAAAAAACATCAAATGGTAGTGAAAGAATCATATCGAAAGAAGACGCCCGAAAAAGATAGCGATAAGTGCGATAGGCTGACAATGGCACCACTACAAACCAAGCCGTACCCACTAAAGAATAATGGGCCCACGACTTCGCCGCTTTTGCTATAGCTGTTAGCAAACCACCAACCACGTCGCGTAACGGTAACACTCGTGGCATATCGGGCGAATAGATGGGCTGGAAGCTGAAGCGATGACCGCATAGTTCACAATATTCTTTGTGCGAATAGCGCATCCATTGCATTAAACAATCTTGATGAATGTATTTAATGCTACCCGTACACACGCAAGGATAGAAAAGCGGACGATCCGATTGTGCTTCACAACGACATACTCGACAAATGTCACCTTGCGATATATCATCCATTGTAAATAAAGCAATGAATCGTATACAAGAATCTTCAAAATTTTAACATTAGATATCTCAAAAAATGACCTAATAAATCCTAATTGTAGTTCTTAAAGCGTTTTAATAAATTTTCTGGATCTTCTTAGAAACAAAAAAATTGTTATTACAACACGTCAATTAGAATGGCTCAGCTGTTCGTATCCGTACTTCATCTTTATTTGTTCTGGGCAGCACTGCCAATACGCAATTTCAGCATATTATTTTCGTTGCCATAATATTGCCAGAAGTAAATGATTTCCCGTAGGGAGATGGCTGCACTGTGAAATGTTATTGCAATTCCAACTTTAAATTCAATTTTTATTCCATATGGACAATCGAAAACAGTCTATTTCCCGAAAACACTTGATGCTCATAATGATTTACGTCATTTTCTTTCCAAAACATTAACCAAACATAGTTTTACATAGCAGGCGCTCCCAGATTCGAAAAATTTATTTATTTACATTAATATTGCCAAATTACCAACCAAAATGAATTAATTATCTTCTGTTTGCATTAATCTTATTAATTAGGAGTTTTATTGACAATGTCTTTATAAATTCTTCGCAGTATCTCAATTTATTCTCGTTTTTTTTGAATTAAGTTTTAATTTTGACAAGTTATTTTGTGTCAAGGTCATAAACTTTTATGTTTTCTGTGTACGAATCCAACTGCCTAATCCCTAATGTTTTCATTCTTTTCCTGCATTTGCATTTATGGCTACTGCATAAGCATACAATAATGCCAGAAGGATACGTAAAATCATAGCTAAGGAAACAGTGCAAAAAAATAAGCATTGAAAAAGTTTTTAATAATTATAGCTATTTTTATTTTTCCTAATACCGAACAAATATTTCTTCGTTGTTATTACGAATGGTTAGGTATAGGCAGCAGTAAATAGTTCCAGTACGCAATTTATTATTGTTTTCTCAAGAAATTTGGAAACCTTTTACAATAAAACTAGAGGTGGAATAAAACTTCGAAAATCCACAAATTTATGTATATTAAAATAAGAAGTGAATTAAAAATAAATAAAGCCACTCTTAGCGAAAAAAAAATAAAATTGAAAAATTGCTTCTTTTAAGATACTGCAAGTAAGTTTGTTTAGTATAACTGTGGCATTGACTAAACAAACAAACGCAATACCGATACTGAATTCATATTTTTTAATTGAGTCTCTTGGAATTTAAAAGTCAAGTTATTTCAAGAAAGAATTGGAAAAATTATTTGCAGTAGTCTTTAAATAAAATAAAAATTTTTTGGAAGAATTTGTACTCCAATATGTTGAGCATACAGACATGCCGTAATAACGGTCGACGTGCATTTGGTCAACTGGTATGTATGCACCGTCACTTTGGAACCACATTAGCCAAAAAAGAGATTTTCCAAGTCCAGAGCGCCGAAGACTTTGATCAAAAAGTTAAAAAAAGTGATAAAGTAGTCATTGTGGATTTCTTCGCTACGTAAGTCCTAGGCTTGTGGTGAAATTCTATGTTATATAACGTTAATATAATTTTTTGCCCTTTGGTAATTTCATTTATTAAGATGGTGTAATCCTTGTAAAATGTTAACGCCTCGTCTAGAGTCGATTGTTGGCGAGAAGGCTGGTAGTGTTAAATTGGCAAAAGTTGATATCGATGAGCATAGTGATTTGGCTTTAGATTACGAAGTGGGTGCTGTACCCGTTCTTATGGCTATGAAAAATGGCAAAGTAGTGAACCGCATGATTGGTCTACAAGATACTGATAAATTGCGAGCTTGGATTGATAAAACGGTAGCTGACAATAAGTAATAATATGAATCACCGATGTAGGTGAGTCTAGTGAGTTTGTCTAGTACAAATGAGCAAATTGCAAAAAAACTTTAATTGTAAAAATTGATTTTGATGGTCAATTCTTATATTGAATTGCTCAATTTCGTATTATAAAAAATGAACACTGTTCGTGTATACAAAATTTGTTTTATTTTTTAAGTAGTTCAAATTCGTTGCATAGGGGCGTTAGAATCTACAAAACTAAATCGAAAACCATCCCGGCGTGCCCGGTCGTTTTTTATTACGTTCCAAAAACTTCTTGAAACCTTGTTTTGTGTCCTCTAAAGATTTCTCCTCCGACTTTTGAGCTTCATCCTTCTTTGCAAACATGTCGGGGAAAGTGAATTCTACATTTTTGGGCTATGTACGAAAAAACATTACTTCCAATATTGGACGACAGTATATTTTATTTACCATTGTTACATAAGCTACCTTCACATCATCATTTTTGGTCACATACCCATAGACTTGATCACGTTTTGTAGAACCCATTTCTATTCGTGTCCGCACGTCGACTATGGGTAACTTATAAATTTTTTCCAAATAGTTTTTAACATCATACTTAGTCATTTGCATAGATACCGAAAACGTTACTATATTCTTTGGTTGTTCGTCACGCGAACGAATCAACTTCATCCAGAAATTCGGTAAAAATACACGCAGTTGTGGATTGCCACGTTGGTAGATAGGATACCATCGAGTAGACATTATTATTTTTTTCAAGTAATTTACAATGGTTAAAAATGACTAAATAACTAAGAACTACAAGTTTCCTGAATAAACTTAGACAACTTTTATTTTAGTCAGGGTTGTTAAAAAATTGGGTTGCAAATATTTATTCAAACAAGCTTGTCTTCAACAAAGTTTGCGCAGGACATGGTAAATTTGTAAGTTAATAGGTTTTGTGCACAATCCAATTTAATTAAAATTGAATTTTGTTTTAAAATGGTGAAAATTCATAAGAAAAAACTAAAAATTAAGTCTTTTCCAGTAAGGAAATTAACACGCAAAGATATGCGTAAACAGAAAAAGATTGAGAAGAAAGAAAAGAAACGTTTATTTTTTTCTTACAATCAATCTGAAATAGCGGACAAAATATTGTTGGTAAATGGTAAACAACAGCGAGATGACAAAAGGCCAGTGAAAAAGAAGTCGGCAAAAAGTTTAGCTGTGAACGCTAATTTCGAGAGACTAGATTCGCCCAGCGATGAAATTTTGAATTCGGATTTTTCCAATGGAGAAGTTCATTCTCGTGGGTGCCATGTTGCGAAACAGAGCCAACACGAAAAGGACTTAACTAAAAAACCGAAAGCTTCTACAGTAGGTCGCGTAGACATCGAAGAGCAACGTCGTAGAGAATTGAAAAAAAAAACCGATTTAGAGTCCGAGGCTCGCAAAAGACGTATTAAGCAATTGAAATTGGAAAATGAGGAAGAAGATAAACTGATAACTAGGCTTGAAAAAAAGTTGAAATTAAATAAAACTAAATGCAAGGAACGGTCAGTGCGTAAAATATTTAGCGACGGCTTAGACTTTGCTTTAGAATTGTGTTTCGACGATGAGGATGAAAAGAGCAAGAAGCCACGAACATCTCAAGATACACACAAAAATAAACTTTTCAAAGAACCTAGCTGGAGTGATGAGGAGCAAGATGATGAACGTTTTAACACTATATTCGGTAATGTTGATGACGTTGGAAGTGAACGCCATAACGAAGCTGAAGAAAGTAATAGCTGCTCCGATATATATAGTTGCGAAGATGAAGAAGAATTGGAAGAGAAATGTATGTTTTATTTTCCCACTTTATAAATTGATATTATCGTTTTTTAATTCGAAATCCGTTTTTATTTGTTAATATTCCCATTCTTTTAATTATTTGGTTGCTTTGGTTTACATTTCATGTTTCCCCAGATAAAGAAGATATCTATGGCCGCAAACGTGACAAGGACGGCAATTTAATAAAGGAGTTACAGCAAAATTCGCAAAAGTATATACCACCTCATCAGAGAGGTACGATGTCAGTCAAGATAAATGAGAAAGAGTCAGAATTATTGGATGGTTTGCATCGCCAATGCAAAGGTTTATTAAATCGTTTATCGGACGCTAATGTCCATAAAATATCGGTGGCTTTTGAAGAGTTGTACATGAGTAACTCCCGTTCCAACATGAATGAAACGTTAAACAAATTGTTGCAAGATGCCCTAATCGGTCGAGTGCTATCTAATGAGAGATTGGTTCAAGAACACATGGTTCTCTTAGCGTATTTGCATGCACACATTGGCATTGAAGTTGGTGCATACTTCCTGCAAATATTTATTGAAAAATTTGACCAACTACTTAAGGAATCGGATGACTTCAGCATCGAAGATAAACGCCTTAATAATATATTGTTGATTTTAAGTTATATGTACGTCTTTAAAATTTTTGAGTATCACCTGTTCTTGAATATTATAGAGAGATTATCAGGCCAATTAAGCGAAAAAACAATTGAATGTTTGCTGTTAATCTTTCAGACGATTGGGTTTAAATTGCGCAAAGACGATCCTTCGGCTTTCAAACAGATGATGTTAGATGTACGATCAAAAATTTCCACGGCTTCTTTGGAATTAAAGGAAAATCTACGCCTTAAGTTTATGATTGATATTCTGAATGCAGTAAAAAATAATAACGTGAGCAAAATTCCTAAATGTGATCCAGAAGTGCACGAAAATCTCCGCAAGAAACTGAAGGCTATGTTAAGAAATGACAAATACGTAACCACTTTAAATATTACCTTAGATGATTTATTAAAAGCGAACAGCGTTGGAAAGTGGTGGATTGTTGGCTCGGCTTGGTCAAGCGATATTAATGGAATGTCAAACGTTAAAAAAAGCAAGGCTAATGATATGAGGACGGATAGTAACGACAAGGAAAGATTTTCAGAAAAACTTTTAGCCTTAGCCAAGCAACAGAAAATGAATACAGAAGAAAGACGTAACATATTTTGCATAATAATGAGTGCTAACGACTATATGGATGCTTTCGAGAGTTTACGTTTATCTATTAAGGATCAAAGATCAATTGCTTACGTTATAATACATTGCTGTCTAAATGAAAAATCATCTAATCCTTATTACGGCCATTTAGCTTTGAAATTTTGTCTCTACGATCGTAAATATCAGTTAGCTTTTCAGTTCGCATCTTGGGATCGTATAAGTGATATTGACGCTTTGAATACAGCCCAATTACGCAATCTGGTCCAATTTTTGCAGCATCTTATACTACACGGTGGACTGCAGTTATCAACATTAAAAGTGATAGACTTTTTACAATTGAATAAACGAAGTTTTGTACTAATGAGCGAAATATGCAAAAATTTGTTGTTAACCAATGACGAGCAGAAGCTTTATCAATCGTTCGAACTTTTAGCTAAAAATGCTAAATTACGACACTTTAAGCAAAATATGAGCCTCTTTTTGCATCACTTCCTACTCAAGGAGCAAGGCGATACCCTCAAATTAAGCCACGAGCAATTGGATTTAATGAAACGAAGGATTGAATATATTGACAAATTATTAGTGTATGTTAACTTATAGTAAGTAATAGTAGATAAAGATAGAAATTAAAGATTGTAATGTGTTTTATTCAAATTAATGACGAAAATATCCCTGGTAAAAAAAAACTAAGCAAGTATTTGTAATAGATCTCTGGCCCTTTGATATTTGGTAGAATGGAGCAAGATTCGTTTCTCCAATTCTCCTAATAATTTCTCAGATTGTTTATCTAGTTGCTCTATAGTGTCATTGGCTATTTTAACTAATCTTTCTTTGGATGCCCCCTTAGTACCCGCCAAATACTGTAAGGCCAAAGGCCATATATCACTACGCAATTTCTCCAACATTGTTTGCTCTATAGAAATTTGTCTCAACTTTTCAAATTTCCAAATATTACGAGAATGATACCACATTCGCAAATAGTCCTCATCACGTCGCAGTTCACGTTCTGCGCCCTTACCCTCTTGTTTTTCCAACAATTTTTGATGCTTCTCCCTCCTTTTTTGTCTTATGGTTATTAAAGCTAAAGTATTTTCCGGTTTTTCGCTTTCTTTTAATTCGTCTTTAGTAGGCTCATGCAAATCTGCTACATCTTCGCATTCATCATCTCTTACGAATTTACTACGCTTTTCTTTGACTTCACCTTTTCCTAAATGTTTGCGTTTTTTACCAATTCGCCCTGGGTCTGCAATTTCTATCCAAAATGTAAATTTATTGCACGTCATTTTTAAAGTCTGCTGAAAATTTTACCCTGTTGCTGAGCAGTTGGTACAAATTCAAATTGTTGTTCCGCTATGTCTTCTACAATTAGGCTTTTATTCGCCACTTCATCGTCGTGTTCTTCAGTTGTAAGTTTACGCTTTTTAGCTTTACGTTTTTTAGCTGATTCAGTTTCAATTTTAGCCATTTTCTTTTTTAAAAATTTTTCTAAATTCGACAAAAAAAAGCTATGTTCATAAAAAGTATGATTGGAAACATAAAAATTCAGGGTTGCCAAATTTTATATAGAAAAAGTAGCAATTATAAATGAAAAATAAATTCCTACCACATTTATATGCCAGAATTCTATTATTGAAGTCGCAATCAACATTTAATGAGTGGCATCACTATTGTCTGAAAATATTTTTCTCAGTCAAGTACAATTAATAAAATAAATGCTAAGATGCATTATTTTCCAAAGCAATAATAAGCAAGAGTAATAGAATTTGTTGAAAAATTTGTAAAAAGTTTATATTAATAGCAACATAATATTCTAATTATAAAATTTGAACAAGTAAATAAGATGAAATTTTAGCCAATCTCCATAAACTGATAAGAAAAGTAAAGCAAAAACTACCGCTGCGGAACTTGGTGTATGTGTGCCGAGTGGAAAACAAAAATTTATGGAAGGAAAATGGCGCCTACTGCCTACTAAATGAAAAAAAAAATTAAGCATTTTGCAAAACTGTCAAAAAAAACGTGTCAACTAAACAAAATTATTTAAAATTAATAAAATAAAAACCGTTCTTAGATATTAAAAAAAAACTAAACATGGCTGACATAGTAAACGAGAAAGCAAGGGACTCTTTAAATAATAATGGCGAATCAACCAGCTCCATGGACCCCATGGACGTGGGGAAAGCAATTGATGATGCCACTGCAAATATTGCTAACGCGGCAAATGTAAATGAATTGAGAAAGTCGCCTGAACCCAATGTATCTTGTGAAGAGTTGGATGAGCTATCATCGCTGGAACGAGAAATAGCTAAAATGCATCATGCTGAGGAATTCGAAGTCGTATCTTGTCTAGCCACAACTAAGAAAGAAAGTAAAGATGAAATTAAAGAAGAAGCATCTAATGGCGACAATGTCATGTCACAAGAAAGCAAATTGAAATAGCTGAAGATGATACTAAGCCAGTGAAGGCTTTGGAAATACCTTAATCAGGGTCCTGCTGCCGGACCACCGACTCTTTCCAGCCAATCCGGTCTTCCACCCATTAAAATCTGCTCTCGCAGCCAAACTAGACCGATAAATGACAACAAAGTGCAGGTTACGACAAACAACCTTCTAAACAGGTAACACTCGTGGCATATCGGGCGAATAGATGGGCTGGAAG
>KK502477.1:1013509-1039176 GCA_000688735.1 Glossina austeni | reverse complement strand
TGTCTATGTCCAAAGCCTAATAAATAAAATATTTTGGAATTATAACGCATCAAAAAGCAGCGTTTTTTTAAGAATTTTTAATTTATTGTTCGTTTACTTTAATAAAAGTTTTCTAAAAATGATTTCTTTACTTTTTTGTTTATATTTTTTAAAGGAATTTCGCTACATTAAAGCTAATCGGCATATACAATGGCTGAAAGGACGGCCCCCGCTAGCTGAGCCTTTATGCGGCTTTCGTGGTGAACTCTGTCGTATGCGTAAATTAGATTGGCGTTATTTGACTTCGGGTTCATTTTTTGGATTTTTCCTTATTGTTGCTGCTGTTTTTCTTATTAAGTAGTGAAAAATAGTTTTTTCTTTAGTTCTCCTTCTATGCACACATATTAAGTATTGTCTTTCTGCTTTACACAATGCACTCTCACTCTCCTAATAGGACTATAGTTAATATCTAAAAAAAAAAAAAAAAAGAAAAGCAAACGTTTATTACTTTTTCTTTTAATTCTTTGCATTCTCTTTCACTTTTCTCCTTTTTTTTTTTCTCAATGTGAAGGCATTATCGTTACGAACAAACTTTAGCTGGCTTGCTATGGAAAATCGATATGAAAGACGTGACCATTATCAATATTGACAATAATTTAGACTATAATAATTTGAAATATAAAAATATCGTAAGTTTTAGTTTTCACATGGAAAGTTTTTTTTTTTTTTTTTTTTGCTTTCAAATCATTATAAAAACATATTTATGACTTTTATATCCATCACCGACGGATAAAAGGCTTATTAATTTTGTGAACAGGTTTGGAACACCAAGAACGAAGCCTCAGAAACTTCATCAAGCATCAAATTTAAGTACGTCCGACTGTCTGCCTATGTGACTGTGTGTCTGTCTTTGTATAACTGTTGGTCGTAAAGGAGAAGCTATCAGCTTCAAATTTGCAGAAACCTTAGAAGCTCGTGCACGCAAGTTGGTCGAAATCGGTTAAAGAATACACAAAGAATAGTAAAACATAACCTGAGACCGCCTCTAACTTCAAAATAAAATAAAAAATATTTGGTTGTAAGCTCGTTACTTACTTATAGATCGCTATAGATACAAAAATTAGATGACAAAAATTTTTATTCAAATTCTCTGGGCGGTACTACAAACACTACACAAAAATGGAAAAAATCGGACGGGCCTCTGAATGTCGGAATTTCATTCTTTTGTCAAAATGTTTGCAGCATCCAGAACGAAGGCTCAGAGACTCAGAGAGACATAATATCGATTAGTATAATATTAAGTGTGAATCATTCTATACACGTTTGTCAGTCCGTTTGTCCGTCTGTATATTAATGGCCTTAATAAAGACGCTCGTGATCGCAAAAATAGTGGTATCCGCTTTAGACATACGATATAAATTTCCACTTTTTTGTTAAGTAAATAGAAAAATTCAGCCACGCCCACCTAATATTATAGAGTGTGAATATTTAGTTTATTCCTTTTTTTGAGTTTTTTTTTTTTTTCAAAATAACGCTGATGGGTATAAAAGATTCGGTCGCAGCCAAATATAATTTTCTTACTTGATTCTCTTTCTGCCATAAAGTATCAGATATACCGTCAAAGCATTTTAACGGGTGGAGATACTAGTAAAAAAGCTTTCACAACCATAGGTTAGCGCAACGGATAGATATGATGTTAAAAAAGATTTTTCCCAAAGCAATCCAATCATTACAGGTTTATATCGAGGCAACATAGTGGCCATGAAAAGAGTTTACAAGAAAACTGTGGATGTCACACGGTCCATACGCAAAGAATTGAAGCAAATGCGTGAGGTAAGAGTTTTTTTTTTCCTTTTTGAATAGATTTAATAAAACCTTTAAAACGTCGCAATGTAAGAACAAATTTTTTGTCATAGAACAAAAAGGAATTAAAGTAATGCCTTCTATGTAGTTATTTGTGTGTGATTTCTTAAGCGAATTCAAAGTTTCACGTTTATCTAATGCGGTTCTATTGTCTCGACTTCTAATCTTAGAATTGTGAACATACAACATGGAATTCGACGGTAGGAATGTATTTAAGGTGTTGTTCATGCCGTTGGCAAGGCCAAGGTATAGTTATTTAGTTTCCTGGTTACATAATTGCTACTTAGGAATGCTTGAATCTGTGAAGAACCATCTTATACTGTTTATCTTGCATAGCTTAGGATTGCTTTCGTACGTAGGACTGTGTGCTCTTAGGCTACATTTAATTGGTTTATCATTTTCTGCATAAAGAGGATGAAAATGCATAGAGTTACGTTAATAAGAGAACTTATTGATGGGAACATCACACTCACATTCCTGCTAAGCAAGATAGGTTTTAAGGTTCAATAAGAGTTTCCAGATACCACATTATCTGTGCCCATTAGATTATCACAATATCGAACTGTTTCATTACTTTACAAAACAACCTAACCTCAAACTTGCACGTAAAGAAGTTGAAAGAGAGACGAGGTCCACAATTTGGAATTTTATATAAACTAAAAACAAATGAAATGAATGTCAATTGATGGTATGTCAATTGTTAATACCATCACACAGCAGTATTTTAAAAACTTTTCAAGTTATGCAAAATAAAGCATCGAAGTTGGAAATATAAAATAAAATAATTTACCTTCTGGTTTAAGGGAGATTAGCCTAAATACTTAAACCTTCATGCAAACAGTGCTGACATGACATGATTTTTTTTTTTTGATATGACCAATCATTCAGCGAATGATTCGCGTGATTTGATGCGTGGCAAGAGACAAAGAGATAGGGGAGGCCGGGGCATCAGCTTAGCCCAACCTTTAAGTGTTATTGCTTTTATCGACTGAGCACCGATTATAATTCTATTTGGTGGCTTATTCTAGAGCTTATTACGCAACCCCCTGGAGATTTTCATTGATTTTTTCATTATGCAAATATTTCAGTGCTACGCTCCGACTATGTTTACTTCACTACACACATTAGACTATACATTTACTTGTGTTAAATTGTGTAAATGCATTCTGCGTTTATTATTTATATTTGACGAGTATATGAACTGTTAATGTGGCTGCAAATAAGCTAATCTGGAAAGATGTCCGTAGCGAAGCACTTTATGAATTTATTATAACATTATTGTGTATTCTTCTAAGCTACTGCATTTTATTATATGATTATAAAAAAGGTTTACTGCCATTGTGTTACTTTGTTTACTTTACTATTCGTATTATACTTGTTACTTACTTTTCACTTATTATTATAAACGCATTACTACTATGTTTATATTTTATTAGTCGATAAATTGATATTGTGGGAAATTTAAATAAGGAATAAGGTATGAACGATTTTCTAGTAATACAATCGACAAATCTTTTCTTTCGAAAGTAATCTGGTAGTACAAGAGGCAGACAAACCTTTTCTTTCGAAAGTAATCTGGTAGTACAAGAGGCAGATAAACCTTTTTTTTCGAAAGTAATCTGGTAGTACAAGGGGATGTCATTAGATGAAAATCCTTGTATATATTACCGACTTGCGAGTTAATCCAATCACATAAGTACCAAATTTGTTTCCGCTTCTGGGTGAATCCGGGTCTTTCAGGCTTTTCAGCAAATAAACAATAATCGTTAAAACATTTTTTTCAAAGTTTTTCGAATACCCACCTCTTTTGGACGGGACGAAATTTGGATTTTTCCATTGTTTGGCAAATGAGAAAAGTAGCTCACTAAAATCGCTGTAACTTGTGAAAAATGATCGAAACGGCATGAGCAACCGTCGTTTGAGAGTTGGAAGTTTCGAAAAGTAAAAGGGATTCTTTTCTTGGAAATATCGTCTCTTTATATATTCATTGATGCGTTATCTGCTTTGTTTTAACTTTTTCTCTCAAGCTCTGTAAAAAAAGTCACTGGACCAAATAGACTTGGATTAGACAATTTAAACTTATTTAAGAATATTACAAATTATTCCCGTACATAGGTGTATACGTAAACTCCATATCCTTACCTAGAAGGTAAGGAAGACCTTTTAAGGGTTAAGGGCAATGGGAAAATGATCGTATACTCCTTTTCTGCCGATATGCGTAAATGTGAATTGTATTTTTTCTTCTTCTTATATTATGTGCCGAGACGTTGCTTGCCCGCACATATAGACTTTCCGGCACAAGAAATTTGTTATTGTGTGGAATCGATTTGCCAGGCATATTGACTTTTTGCCTGAAAACCAACTTGACCATTAATGGAACAACGCATCAGAATTGTCTTACAGTTGTAGTATATTAAAGAAAAGTGTTTAAATAGATACTGACGCTCAGTATTAAGATAGGCAATGCTTTGATATGACTCTGTTAGTATTTTCATTGCGATTTAACTTTGACTCGCCTTGGTATCCTTGACGTAGATTTGACTTTAATTTTACAATCATCGTCCACACTGATCTAGAGTCCACTTTAGTGTTCTTAACTTAACTTTCCTTCGTTCACATTAACTCGGATGATTTATTTAGAAATACACTATTTGCTTAGATCTTACACCAGGTCAGCTAATGTCGGCTGTCCATGCAAGAATCGAGTTCGCACTGGATTATTTGACTACGATAACCGTCCTACTGGTCCTGGTCTGGTTGTGTCGGCTGCATATGCAAGAAGAAAAATTAACCTACAATGAAAACTCGCCAGGATAAATTTGAGTAAAGGTTGGCATGGATATATCTCAGCTTCAGAAAATTATTTGTTTCGGCTGATGTCCTTCAAATCCCGTCATTTGTCATGTTCGAATAATGCCGCCTTAGTATTACTTATCTCTTACTTGGAAGTAAATTAACCCAATACGCTCCAACCGACATAAAGACATATTAGATCAAAATGAAGAACGATTTTTAATCCTTCCAAAAATTACTAAATGATGCGTTAATGTCTCTCTCTTCTATTTATTACGTAATGATTCCAGTTATAATTTTCAATATTTAACCTCCACTGCAGCTAACTTAAACGCCTTGCAATTATTCAAAACTGCAAAGTGTACATTTTTGGTGACTTTGCGATTATTAATAGCAAGCATAGGCAAGCACAGGATTAAATTAATTCATGATTTTATAGCATTTTACGGAATGGCCACATAAAGCCCATTTACGCATTTTCTTTCTTCTCATTGCAGGTACGGCACGAGAATATCATCAATTTCATAGGTGTTTCTATTGACCATGGCACGGTAATGATTTTTACGACATATTGTGCTCGCGGTAGCTTAGAAGATGTTTTAGCCAATGACGATTTGCATTTAGATCATATGTTTATATCGTCGCTAGTCAGTGACATATTGAAGGGTATGATATATTTGCATGATTCAGATATTATATCTCACGGTAATCTACGCTCGAGTAATTGTCTGATCGATTCACGTTGGGTATGTCAGATAACGGATTTCGGTTTACATGAATTTACAGCCGGTCAAGAAGAGCCACACAAGTAAGCGCGAAGTTAAAGTTAAACAAAATTTTAAATAAAAAAAAAAAAGAATTATGTGTATTTGATTGAATTAATGATAATAAATGTTTTTTTTTTTTAATGTTTTTTGTATATAAAAAGTTTAAAAATCATAACTGTATGTGTAAGTGTTAAAGCATGCGAAAATTTATTATTAACTTTTACAGATTTTATTTACGTTTAAATTTTTATATCAAGTTTTTTATATTTCCGATTTTGGTATCGGTATATATAAGACTTTCTTCATCCTTACGTAGAAAAGACTTAGAAATAAAACGCTCTTTATGGAAAGCTCCGGAATTATTAAGAGATCCCGATCATCAACCTCGCGGCACTCAAAAAGGTGATGTTTATTCATTCGGTATAGTTTTGTATGAAATTGTCGGTCGTAAAGGACCATGGGGTGAGACTAATTACACTCCGCAAGGTATATAAAGTGTATGCAAAATCAAACAATTACTCAACCGCGTTTTCGATACATTCTCTTTTTATGTATTCTTATGTAGAAATTATAAATTTTGTTAAGCAACCCGCTCGTTATCATCATGGCGTACTGCGGCCTTCACTTTTACAATTGGACATACCACTCTATATGCATCAGTGTTTACGTTCATGTTGGGAAGAAGATCCTGAAATACGACCTGATATACGTTTAGTACGCATGAAGTTAAAAGAATTGCAGGCTGGCTTGTAAGTAAACAAGAAAAAAATTAAAACGCCACAGTCGTATCATATATCACTTCGCCTGCTTCAATTCGAGAAGATGAAAAAGAGAGAAAACAAGTGAAAACACAAGAGTAGGACGTGATGCACAACCAAATACTCTACCGTCATATAAAGACTTTTGATAAAAAAAAGGGCATTATAGGGCAAATGGTCGGAAAAATGGCCCCATCCGAACGACTTTCAATAGGGTTCCCTGGTAAAAAAATTTCATCAAACTATCTCAAAAATTGTGTTGGAAGAAAATAAGGCGGACAAAGGGACAGACAAGCTTAGATCGACACAAAAAGTGATCAATACAATGGAAGGTGAACCTCTCTCTTTCTGTGTCTTTCTGTGTGCTTCATACGTCCGCACAAACTCTATATACCTTTATACCGCAACTTGTGTAGCGTATAATAAGAATTTAAAAAAAAATTACGAATTTTTTTTCCTAATAAGAAAAGATAAAAATAACTTATAAAAATAAATGTGCATATTTTTTTTTTCCACAAGGAATTTGATACTCTTCACATATTTTTGCCGTAATATACTACAATTTAGCAGTGGTAGCAAAAACGATCCGATTCGAGCTATTTTCAATAGGATTCCTTTTCGGGCCAAAGTATTTCGAAAATTGCGATCTGTTCCTTAAATACAAAGAACCAAGCTAGACAGACATTAAAGGGATAGACGAGGTGGCATGTTTAAAGCGAGTCAGAAAACGATTGAGATAACAATAAACACGTTCGGGTGCAGAAACTTAACATACCCTGCCAAAAACCCTGCCAAAACGGATGTATAAGAATAAAATAAATAAATTAAGGATAGCTTTTAATATATATAGTCAAGTTTAAATAAATTTTGTAGATATATGTTTGTACATATATATATATATATATATATTTTGTACATATATATATATGTATATATATTTTGTACATATATATATATGTATATATATATATATTCATACATGCGTCTTGCGTAAAAAATTAACTTCCTTTGGATCGTATTAAAGATTTGACTAATAATACGCCCATTTGTGTATATGTTTTGTTAAAAATTTTAAAAGAACTCAATATTTAAATACGATCATCATCCCGTTGCAGAGACTGTGTATATTGCACATATGCCTAAACATTTGTATTACATATTATATTATAAATAAGGGGTCAATGACTATCTCACCTCGGAACCAAGAAGCTTCCACCACTATGACATACATAACCTATGCTATAAATGCCAAAAGATAGAAACTAATGATGGTCACTATTTCCACTACTGAGTTTTCCAGCAAGCAAGTTTGCATCCTTTTCGCACATCTTCAATTTAGCAGAGCTACTGCTCTTCTAAATATGTCTGCTTTGATCTGAGCCGATGTTAATCAGAGGAATGCAGGTCAAGACAATATGTTGCAATCGGAAGATGTTCCCACTCTAAGTTGAAGATCATTTCCAGCACTGCTTTTCCTGGAGACGTTCGTCCTTTCATCGTTTTCAAGTCTTCAATTTTTTTGTACAGAATCTCCCAAACCATTTCCTAACTATTCCGTAATTTAATACGTTTTCACCACAAGCCGCCTCAATCATTTCAGTATGTTTTGCAGCGTTTTCTCCCAGATCGAAACCGAATAACATAATCTTTACATTTTCATAGGGAGTTAACAACTTATAAACAACTTAAACTCATGGCGAACAAGCACCAAAGTCGCAACTAAATATATCTTAAATTTCGGGAGCAATTGGTATATTTTATAAATCGATAAATTTCAATAATAAATAGAAGACCTCTTTATAGGGCCTTTTACTTTCTTTTAAAGTTGCGCTATAACATTTGTTTTGAAATTTTTAATATTTCAATGCAATTGTCAAAGTCATCGGGTAAGACATTCTTCAACAATGCTTCACCTTCAAAATATTTGATTAACATGAACGTGTATCTACAGTTGAACAACATTGAATGGAGAGTCGTCATAATCGCGCCAATTAGAGATATGTGAAGCAATTCGAGTCGTCTCGCATACACAACGTTTCCGTATCATTATGAAATGAGCAAAATATGTCCGCATTCTTTATAATGCAAATACGAAAATTCGCATCTTTTGTGTAAGAGATGTCTCCGGTTTATATATGAGTTAAAGAGACGACTTCGTGTTGAAGAGTTGAACACCTGCAAGACTATAACGTGAGGAAAAACAAACAAGGGAATCGTTCATGTAAAGCGCAACTCACTGAGTGGCTCTGACATTGGCTCTGACATATACTATGAAAATAAATATGTTTTGCAATTTTGTTTCGAACACGGTCGGTTTAGTTTAGTGAAAGTTTTTTCTCAGTTTGGATAATAAACTACAAATTAATTGAATCTGTCACGTGGCTGAATTATTCACAACATTTTCAGATGGATAGTTTTATTTGAAATTTGATTTTTTAGTTTGCTGCGTTCATTACGCGCACTGCACTTTGTAAGTTAGCTCGATCGTCATTATACCCTACCTCACTAGTAGTGCAAGAATATGTTAAATTTATGCGGGTAAATGCAACAACCAGACGGACTTGAGGCAGGCTTATCGTTTATTATAACGATCGATCCAGAATTACCTTCTGCATGGACGTCTGTCTATCCATCCTCGTGTACAATCTACAGTCCGCAATTTTTAAAAATGTTTTGATGACATTTGGTACGTTAACGTGTCTTGGCCCAAGGACTGAGTGAAGCCATGGACCCTTACAGTGTGTTTATTTCTTTTTATAACCATTTGCTCGAACAATTTGCTTTAAGTACGAAAAATTTGCAATGGTAAGGATTGAAAAAAAGCTTTTAATCCTTTGAATAATCATCACAAGTTGCCGATCGTAGCTCTTGCAATTTGCGATACCTTCGGAAACCAAGATTATCGCAGCTATTAATTTTCGCTAGAAGAAAAAAACAAACTAAAGCAAGGTCTAAGGTCATCGTTTTGTCTATTTTATTTGTTTCACAAACACATAACTGCACAGCTTTCATCTTACTGATACTATTCCTTGTAACTGAATTAAACTGTTGGCTTTAATGTATGTCTCTGTGTTTGCATATAATTATTCTAAATTCCCTAAGGGAGCGCACCACTCGTGAAAGTAATGATGTACAAAAGTCGTCAACCGACGTCAAATACCTGTGACTGTAGTATACACCGCGCTCAAGTGCTCATCTCTCTGCGGCAACTTATCATATTTCTTGTTATAAATTGCAATTGATTAAAAGCATAATATTTGATGGGTAAATACAACCATAACTGGCTGATGATTAATTATTGGTTGCTTTTTTACGCTCAAGAGTTTGAGTTGATAATAATTGCAACAATAGTCTGATGAGAGTTATTTACAAATATGATATTAATTATTTATCATCGTCATCATTCAAACGTGGCAACCTAACAATTAACAAAAAAAAAAAAAAATGCATATTTTGTGTATATGAACCTTTAAGCCCGTGACAGTTTAATTACTATATCCAACACAACCTGTGACAGAGGATACATTAAGTTTATGCGGATGTTAGCAACACCCGAAAGATAGAGACTATCTCAAGTCCATCCACCTATCGCTTCAAAAATACTTTCTCAATCGTTTGAACAGACACACGAATAATATACGGACAGACGGAGTGACAGGATTAAATCGAATTAGAAAATGATCCAGCGATTCTGAAAACGATTCCGAGTCGCTTTAAGCTTGTCTGTCCGTCTATCCGTTCGTCAGTTGTCTGTTCACATATTGTCGCATTCAACACACAAATTTTTTAAATATTTTCTTGAAGAAATTTCTTAGACCGACTTGTGTTGGCCCACTTTTCTCGCCGCTTCCCATCATTATATGAACAAATGCATTAAGCAAAGGAATGCAAGGCATTTAACTTTTGGGCGTGTGTATCTTGTTTTTTTCTAACCTTTGATTTTTTTCTTAATTAAAAAAATCGTTTTCAATTTCACTTGACTATGCGTTGTGAGCATTATTTACTTAACAATTTCAATATCTTCAATTTTATAGGAAGCCCAATATTTTCGATAATATGCTTTCGATTATGGAAAAGTATGCGTATAATTTGGAGGGTTTAGTGCAAGAGCGTACAAATCAATTGTACGAGGAAAAGAAAAAAACTGACATGCTGCTCAATCAAATGTTGCCAAGGTAATGTGCTTTTTCCACTTTTTTTTGCCGTTCATAAAATATTTTATGTGACATTTACTAAGTGTGATAAAACCGCTAACCAAAAACCATTGACAATATATGTATGACTTATAGGACTGTGGCCGAATCATTGAAACGTGGTGAACCGGTAGAGGCTGAGTGCTTTGATTCTGTGACCATATTATTCAGTGATATTGTGAGTTTTACAGAATTATGCAGCACTAGTACACCGTTTGAGGTTGTCGAGATGTTAAATGATTTGTATACGTGTTGCGATTCCATAATATCCAACTATGACGTTTATAAGGTAGAAAATTTCATTCTAAATAAAAATTAAGAGAATTATTTGCTAAACATTTTGCTAAACATATCTTCTTGTTCTTGTTTCAATATTTCAGGTTGAAACAATCGGTGATGCATATATGGTTGTATCTGGCTTGCCATTACGTAATGGAAAACGTCATGTGGGTGAAATTGCTTCCTTGGCTTTACATTTATTACAAAATGTTACTAATCTAAAAATACGTCACAAGCCGACTGAAACGTTACAATTACGTATCGGTATACATTCGGGACCTTGTGCGGCGGGCGTAGTAGGCTTAAAGGTAATAAAAGTCTTTTGAAATAAATTAACTGTCAATTCTCTTGATTTGTCGTTAGATGCCACGTTATTGTCTGTTCGGTGATACCGTTAACACGGCGGCGCGTATGGAAAGCTCTGGCCAAGCTATGAAAATTCATGTATCAGAGCAAACATATCATTTGCTGGAAAGTTTTGGTGGCTATCAATGCACTGAACGTGGTCTGATCAATATTAAGGTATGTTAAATGACATACAAACCTTTAGCGCTGAGTTTGAAATTGTAGTTTACCTATATCTCATTATTCCATCTGTCCGAAAATATGGTTTACATTTTGAATTTATTTTTTTCTCCTATTCAAAATAAAAAAATAGTATTTACAACTTTAATTAAATTAATTTATAAAATATATATAAAATCATATACAGACAGGATCTTACTTAACTTTTAATTTTTAGATATATTTTTTACATATATCTTAACTCTTCTCTATAAATCCATTTTGATGCAGATACCTTCACTTTATTGACTTTAAGTTTAAATGTTGCTGCCTATGAAAACTTACGAGTTTCAACACCAAAACTAAAAGTTTCCTATATTTCACTTTTAACTCTTCATTTATCTTCCGCTCATATATTCCCACACTCTGCTTAGATTTCTTTTATAGAGTATGCTGACTTTTAGTTGATTCTTCTAAATATGAATTTTCGCTTTCAAAACCTTGGGAACAACGTTGAAAATTCCCACATAATCACTTCCACGGTCAAACTAAATGTATTTACACATTATCCATTTTGTCATTGAATTTGCAGCGCACATAAATATGCAATATAAACTTGCATTTGCAATGCACACAACTATGCAATAACAACTTATTTACCTTGCAAGGCATAGCAATATGCAACATAAGCTCCACATAACTACTGCATAACTGCAAAAACTTCTTTAACCCAAATAAGTGCATTAGAAAAAAGTTTATCTTTCCTATTTCCAAGGAAATGTTTTACTTTTAAAGCAACTGTAAGATAATATTAAAATTACTCACAATATGTCTACAAAATCATTTCCTTCAAATCATTTTCTTCATTGACTTTCTTAATATTCCATAATAACATCTTTTGCGAACGAGCAACTGTTGCGAATCATGTACTTGTTAAATGCATGGGCAATGAACCTTTAGAAAATAACAGAAAGAAATAGTTTCACAGAGTCATAGCAAAAATCGCATCGAGAAAATCTACAAATAATCATATCCTTATCTTCTTCATCATTTCTTTTTCATCCTGCACAGGGTAAAGGTGATATGCGTACTTACTGGTTGATAAGTCAGAATGAACAACATGAATACCCAGTTGTGTATAATGATGCAACACCGGATTTAATAAGTAATAGCAGAGACAGTGAAAATTGTCCAACTGCCACGGGCATAGAGCCTAGACATGTTTCATCTACATTTACGTACAATAAGCATGTGCTGCGACAAGTAGGCAGAAATAGTTTCAACGGAAGCAGTCAACAATTGCAACAACGTTTATGTTACATGAAAAGTAATTATTGTAATTGCGAAACGAAATGTCTATATAATCGGCGTTCGGTTGATGATAATGTAACTGATACTACCACTAATGCCAGCTTATCTCAACAAAGGAATAGTAAATGTATCGATAGCGTTGGTAATACCAACTATTTATGTGTATGTCGCCTAAAAGGTAGCAGCGGCGGCATATACGGACCACAACGAGGACCACGTTCAGCACCTGTTATAACTTTTAGACTTTAAACTTTAGGTTTAAAGCCTTATGTTTTTATATCTATCAACAAAAATGATAATCAAATTATTTTGCTCTTCATATCGACATATGAAAAAGTCTAAAAAGACGAGTCATTCATTCATTCATTCATTCATTCATTTCATCGCAAACTTGCAAATGCGAATGAAAAATACTTTTACTTAACTTTGTTAACCTTGTTATCAAGATTAGCTGCAAAGGAATGCAAATGAATTTTAAATAGTTCGTACATAGGATACTCATCTGACATCAGTTGCTTAGGTGCACTTGCAATAATTTTAAGCAAAATTAAGATTGAGCTGCAGTTAACCTCTGAATGTTATTAGATTCGCCAGACAAGACAGTTTATAAATTTTATCTTTCTTCCTCATTTATGTTTGTATATTTATATCCGTGTGAAGATTTTTGTATTCGCATTCTTATATGTTGTATGTATGCTTAAATGTTCTACCCTAGTTTACATTTTACTTAAAACAAAGCTCCCTCCATTGCATCAAAAAATTTATTAAATTGATGGTTAACAGGCAACAATTAAATTGTTAAATAAATCTTATATTTGTATGTTACAAAAAAAAAAATAAATAAATAAATAAAAATATGTAATAAATTTTTACAATTTTAAATGTTTTATAACGAAATCTTTCATGTTTTTAATATCAACGGTTGCGGAAGAACTATTCGCACTGGGATCGGGAAAGGTTGGTAACACTAGATTATTTCATTTACAATGCCTTAAAGTAGGCAATGAAAGCTGGATTTATTAATGCGAACCAGTTCAGCCACATAGGTTTTTCGGTCCCTTATTAGCCTACTTCAGATAAGAAGTGAAGACGATAAACTTAAAAATAAAAAAGAGTAAAATTCATCTGAAATATTGTACAAGCATTTCTTCAAAACGCATAGGAAATGCACAAAACAACTCCGTAAAAAGCAGGATGTCCACCTATTTGGGTTAACTTAGGTCTTTTCAAAGATGCGGCCCATTTTCTTCTGCGCTTTTTTGAGATTATATCGTGGAATTTCTTTCTTCAACTTTTCAAAGCTTCCATGAAGGAACGATAAACGTAATATGCGTACACGCCCACCATTAAGATAAAAAATTGTCTTTTCATGAAGGCGACTTCGGTTGTTGGGATTGGGAGATGCTGGCACTTGTATTTAATCAACATTGCCTGAAAGCAGGCAATGAAAATGGCATCTAATTCTGGATTCCCAGAGATTGCGAATCTGTTTAGCCTTACGTAGCTTTCGGCCACTTATTCGTCTATAATTTCAAGTTTGCGCAAATAGATGAAACAACTGAGAAGTAAAAATGACAAACATTTCGTGTGTGTGTTCATAAGAAAGAGTAAAATTAGTCTGAAATATATTTACAAGCAGTGACCCAGAAGGCATAGGAAATGCACAAAACAACTCTGTAGCAAGCAATATCTGCACCTACTTAGGTTAGCTTAAGTCTGTTCGTTTTCTTCTGCGCTTTTTCGAGGTCATGTCGTGATATCCTTTTTCAACTTTTTAAACTTTCCACAGAGGAACGATAAACGTACGGTGCACATTCGCGCACTATTAAAATTTTTTAACAAAATTCTTCTTCTGTAGAGACAACTTTAGTTGCGGTAATTTAAGTTAATAAGCAGCTGAATGTTGTCTGAAGAAATTGAACTCGAGAGATCAAGTGTTTTTTTGTTTGTCGATAAGACAGGTAAGTAGTAAAGCTGAAAGGATTATAAACTAACTGCAGAACGTGGCAGTCATTGTCAGAATTTATTCATTGCATGTTGTTTTCATCTTCCACCTCCATGAGCGATAATTTTTCGAATGGTTAACTATTCCTGGTAACTTGGTGCAATATGCCACCCAAAAGGATGGTCTAGTAAACAAAAAATTCGTTTTCTAAATGATTGCTAATGGATTCGAGGCACGAATTAAAGAAATCAAGATATTTCTAAGCAGAGAAGGGACTTTCTTTGGCTTGACAGCAGTCTATTATTACCCAGCATTTGTTTATTTTGCTTGAATATGGGAACGCCTACTTCTCTGACATACTGTTGAAAGTAGATTTACGCTTTCGGAAGTTTGTCTAACACAAAGAGACTGAAAGTCAAATTTTCCTCTTTCTTTTTGTCAGATTTACTGGGTCGACTACTTTGCTTGGTTGCAAATATCTAGTAGAGAATACTTGGGATACAGGCTAATGGCAGCAGTTAAGAAGAAATGAAAGTTTGCTCTTCTTTCAGAAGAAGTTTCAAAGACTTTTACGGGCTCGATTACATATTCAAAGTGCAATATTATGAAAAAGAAAAGTGCAATATTATGTCAACAAAAATTGACAACTGTGCGAAACGTGTAACTGGTGCACAAATAACCCTTCGGGCAGCAAAAAAATACTCTTTGAAACAAAACTCTTGCAAAGAGCTTCACAAACCTTCCACAATATATCTGATTTAAATGGAGAAACTTGTGGGTGTTACGCAGAGAAGCAATCAGTGAAAAAATTTGAAGACAAAAATTTTATTTCAATTTAATTGAAGAGTCTTTCGAAAACATGCAAAACAAGCAGAAAGAAAAACCATAAGACGTGCAAAGTCAGAAAACATAATCAAGTTCAGATCAAGTCCTACGGTCAGCAATTTGAAGTGTTTCCAATACCGACATATAAATGTCTTGCATCTTCACTTCTATGGTGTAACACGACATACAGAGGGTGAAAAAATCGTATCATTATTTTTAACCCTTTCATCATTACGGGTCATTAAACATTATTTGGGTAATTAAATCATCATAAAAATTTTTCCTATATAGGATGAGTGGAAAACTTCGTTGACTTAGTCAACTGAGTTTGTTTCTGAAAATGAGAAACCAAAAGCTGTATCCAGGGATTCATATTAGAGGGTGGTATATAGCCATCGAATTTTGCTTTAAAATAAACTTTTTTTTCTGTATTTGGTCTGTGTTGGATTCTTCGGGATTGGATTCTATGACAAACAGCCTGAATCTTGTGGTAAGTAATCTTAGAATGTTGTTGGTGCCTTAAGAAATAAGCTTGCGGCTCCAAACAGTGCTTGGATAACGTAAGTTTGGCTTCCATTCAGCAAAAAATGTCTTTAATAGATATTTCTCTTCCTTGAAAATATTGGACTTAGCGTGAACGTTATGGTGAGCATCATAACATTATTTAGGGTTGTATTTCCACGCTCCCGCTTGTTAAAAAACGAAAAAGAAATCAATAATTAATGGAAAATACATTCCCTAACCAAATATAAAGCATAAATTAAGCTCTCTACTACTCAAGCCATACTACTACTCGTTTCGAATAAATTCTTTTAATTCACTTTTAATCTTTTACCCATCCTTCGTGCAAAAAAGGTAAACGAGAAAACATTCAATAAACAATAATTTTATTTAGTGAGCAATAATATAATTGTGCGCATATAAGGAATAAAAAAAAGCAAAGATTATGCAAAAAATACTCCATAACATATTTTGTATACAAGCTTTCGATATATAATATAAAATGTGTATAAAATAAAAGATAAAATTTAGACAAACAATTATGTAACTGCTCTCAGTTAAAATTTATAATCTCCAAATCTCGTTCAATTTGTTAATTTAAAATTGTTCTTTAAAGTTTGCCAGCATTCATAGTATTTTTCATCTAATTTTTGGCAAGTTTTCTCTCCCCATTGTGTCACGGCCATGCTAAGAGCAGATTCGAACATGAAAGCCTGCAAAGAAGAAGTAAGTAAAAGGATTTTTATTAATATGAGAATAAAATCAAACATCGACAATAGTCGATTCATTTGCACCTGACTACAGGCACTGTAAGCACATAGTAGTCATAAGTGAGTGCTTAGATATATTTACCATAAGAGTAACAATAAAATAAAAATACCATCTAACAATAATGGGTCAAAAAACATTTATTTTCCTTCGACGTAAATTACCCACAATTGTAGCTTATATACCAAAGGCACTTTCCTTTATTGAAGCCCTCGTACGGAAAAGGACCAAAAACGAGAAACCGACGCAGTCTAAGTTTAGCAAAATTAATCTTCTTGTCAAAGGCTAACAATTCGCTGAGGTATTAAAAATTATCCTCCGCCTTATTTAGGTTTATTTCTTACGAGTACCCTTATAAGCAATGGGGCCTGACAGATAGACGTATGTAGTCCAAATACAGTACGCTTACTTTCATTTATGGAATATTCAAAAATATATCTTTTTCTCATGTAAAGATTTATTTTTCATCAGGGTTCATACACTGTTTGGGGCATAAAAAATAGATCTACTTGATCCTATTTTTGTACAGTTGATATTTATGTTAAGTTACTATTATCTACCAATTCTGACAATGAAGTGATAAGATCGTTTTCCCTTTCTAAAGGCTTACCTTTTGAAGGAACAAGCACAGGGGGGGGGTCCAATATCAAACCATCCCATTCAAATTTTTCGTAACAATTTGATATGGAGATGTAATTGAGTACTCAATGATGTTTATTGAGATATTTTAAAAAATTTTTTCTTTCATATAACGACTTTTCTAAGCCAAGTCATTATATGCGGAGTCATTATATTCTGATCATGTCATCATCAATAGCATTGGTTCTTGGCCAAAAGACGTAAGTGTATTATGCTTCATTAAAACTCATTGAAAATTTGCGACGTATAAGTTCACCGTAGGAATACATGGCTGGTTCTCCTTTGTTTAGACGGACAGACATGTTTAATCGGTTTAAGAATCGATTCTGAATCGATCGGTATAATAAAATATATATGATTCTGAATTGATCTGTATAATAAAATATACACACACATTCTCACACGCTTACTTTACCGTATATCACAAGTTGTGTGTAGTATAATAAGCATAAGCTGTTAGGTGAAATAAATTCAGGTGTTGAAACATAAGGTCAATCGATATTCCTATGATAGCCTTTTCTTGCTTTCTAGCTTGATAGTCTTTTAAAATAATTTGAAAGAATAAAATGAAATTATATTATAGCGTAAGTTCGTAAAGAACTTCACCTAAAACGTTTAACGTTTTGCAGAACAAAACTTTACTTTAGGTATTTACAAAATTTATGCATTTTTGCGACATGTGTGCTTAAGATATTAGATAATAGCGAAGTGCATAATCTACTTTATCTATGTCTTCTAAAAGATTTTATGCAATGTGGCAGAGTAAATCTACAGCAAGCAATTTCTCTGCGAAAGCATTTAATCTTTTATTTCAATTTTATTTTTTTTTTTTTTTTCTTGGAGAGAAACAATTAGAATTCATATCCATTCAATTTAATACTTTATATGGAACATAATGGACGTGCTTGATTGAATTTAAAAAAAAAAAAAAATGTTATAAAAATACTGCACAATTCATTTTAATATATTATCAAGATAACGAAATAAATTCTAAAATTGTAATATAATGTAGAAAGGAGAGAGACTGTACCTACTATTCATGAGAAGTCTTGCGTTTCATGAGAAGACTTAGATGCGGTGCTATCCAATAAACAGACCTGCGTGGTACAAACTCGTTTGTATTGATTTCTATGTCAATTTACTTTTATGAACTAATTTTCGCTATGAAATATTGAAAATTAGACCTTTTTATCATAGAAAATTTCAATTTTCCAAAGAACGGTTAGGGGGTTTAAAAGATTGCCCCAGCCAAACCAAATTTTTCACACCAATTTATTATTATTATTATTATTATTATTAAAAACTCTACCGCACTTGAGATTTGAACCCACGACCAGGCAGTAGGCAAGAGTCTGTTAGTCTGCTAGTCGAGACTCTTGTCAGTAGGCAAGAGTCTGCTAGTCTGCTAGTCGAGGCTCTTGTCAGTAGGCAAGAGTCTGCTATTCTGCTAATCGAGACTCTTGTCTACTTGGCCACTCAGGCGGATATCACACCAACTTAGAATGTCGTAATACCATGACTCAGCGACTTTTGTCGAGAAACTTTTGAAAATTGGAACTTTTTGAAAAAATCATTACCTGAGAATTGGTCGAAAAAGTGGACCGATCCGAATAATTTTCAATAGCATTTATCCTTGGACCAAAGCAAGTCAGTGTCCCAAAAGTGATCAATATCTCGAAAATTTTATTCGTAAGCTGAACATAAAAACACATCGACAAGTATCAAACAACGAGGCGGACGGACAAACTAAGTTCGATTTCGAAATAGATTCTGAATCGATCGATATAATAAAAGGTGCGTCTATCTTCAGCCCTTCTGGAGGATACATATGTTCGGACAAACTTGGCGTACCCTGCACCACATGTGGTTAACTGTAACCTAAGATTATTGAAAGGGATGTGAGGTTTAGTATCGTTCCCCAGACAATTTGTGTTACCAAAGTACATTAGCTCAGAGCTTACCTGAGTACCCTCGGCTACGCGTTCTGGTGCCAGTTTAGCCTTTGAAGCCGTTTCGAAGCAAGTATAATCGGGTCCGTGTGGTGTCATCATTGAATGTAAGGTGGCTCCACCAGGCATAAAGCCATCTTCTTTGGCTTCATATTTACCCAAAATTAAACCCATAAATTCACTCATACAATTGCCTGTAGGTGAATTAAAATATATTCTGTTAACTAACATTTTTTTTTTTGAAGAAATTTTATTAACTTACGATGATAGTATGGCGGTCTAAATGTATGTTCTTGGACCGACCATCTTGGAGGAAATATTACAAAATCGGCTATGGCCGTACCATAACGTAAACTAGGACAAGTCAAGACGGTGAATATGCTAGGATCGCAATGATCATAGCTCACCGAATTGATGACCATAAATTTAGATAAATTATATTTATACGGTACATAATTTCCATGCCAAGCGACAACATCGAATGGTGAATGATTTTGTTTGGCCACAAATAAACGACCTTGAAATTTGGATATTATTTCGAAACCATTTACATTGCGATCTTCAAACCAAGCGACCGGAGTTTCAAAATCTCTAGGATTAGCTAAGCCATTAGCGCCGATCGGTCCTAAGTCAGGCAATTGGAAGTGATTGTCATAAACTTCCAATATGTAGCCCCTGAAAAATCAATCAATCAATCAATTTATGGGCAGTTCCAAGTTAAAAATTGTAATTTTCACCTAGTAGGACCTGACACGTTCACCGCAAAGCGTACTCCTTGGGGTATAACACATATCTCATTAGGCGACACTTTAATTTTGCCAAACTCAGTCGTGATATCTAACACTCCTTGTTGTGGCACTTTTTTGTTTGAAAAGGAAAAACAATGGAAGAGTTTTTGAAAAGCTTTTAAGACTTTCCCTTAAATGCACGTTCTTGCTCACCTATTAAAAAGTCACCATCACTGTTGTAGAAAGCCGCGTTTTCCATCGACTCATTGCAAAGGTAGACATGTATAGCCAGTCCGTGGCGGCAGCGTATGTCACCTGCACCACAGATTGTGTGTAAACCTTTCACGAAATTCTTTTTCTCACCTACAGGAATATCGAACGGCTTCCAGCGCATCTTATTGAACAACAGATATAATAAATAATTAATCATCAATTAATTAATTAATTTAAAAAATGATTAACTCTTTGGATGTAGAGTGCTGAAGATCGTCCTCTTACCTGATTCGGATTCGGGATCTGTTCGTCCCAATCATGAGTCAAGTAACGGTTAAACATATACGGTTGGAACGGTAAATGCTTAGCACTTGGATGAACGCGGTAAAACCAAGTGCGTACATTTTCTTTACGCGGTGCTGTAAAAGCACTGCCAGACAATTGCTCGGCGTACAAGCCGTATGGGCATTTTTGCGGAGTATTCTGGGCTTTAGGTAAAGCGTTTGGGTATCGGGGATCTTCCGAAGAAAAATGCGATCCAAAACCGCTCATATACTATGAAAGTAAAGTAAAATTAATTAATAAAAATTTTAAAATTAATTTTTTAAAGTTCTATAAGTAAGCTTAGCAACTTGTTATTTTGTCATTTTTGAATTAAAATGTAAATTTTATGTACATATCTCAGTCAGTATCTGTATGTGTGTGTGTGTGTGTGTGTGTGGAAGTTTATGACAATATTCTACAACTTATTGTAAATAACAAATAAATTGTATTTGCTTTCAATATAGAACATGTATGTGACACGCGCCTGATTTACTTTGTATTACAACTAACTATATATATATTTTAAATTGATTGAAGGGATTGAAAAATTTTTCAAAAATGTTGTGCAGACATTTACACGCGCGTGTGAATTAAAATCAATCGATAATTAGACAATGAAAAGATAACAAAATATAAGAAGGAAAAAATCGTAATCCCCTTAAGAGGATAGTTTTTTGTTACCAAAAACGTCCCTATTATTAGGTTGTTACAAGCTTTTTGATAATATTCGAACATCCATAGCCAAAAGTCAATTTCGGTAAATGTTTCTAAATTGCATTTAGATCTTAAGGGCAGTCTCACGTTTTTTATAAGTTGTGGGTACGTTAGTCCCGTTTTCTATTTGCTCTAGATTTCGTCTAATCTACGTAACATTTCGCCCCAATTTCATAATAAGGAACATGTGCATGCAACGGCCCTTAGCAGGAAAAATTCCGCTTTCACGAACATCATGTGCTTACCCCATCTTTCCAAGGTATTTGTAAATGGAAAGTCCAAGATATGGTAAACACTATACCGGAGCACAGACTATCATTAAATATCCCATACCAACCCGTAATTATTCATGTAACGGTTTTTTAAAATAAGGCGCCATATGAGTAGTGTGAGAGAAAGTGATCCGATCCGAACCATTTGCAACAACGGTTGTCCTTGAGCCAAAAGATGTCAGTATACCGGATTCTATCAAAATCCTTCAAAACTTGCGACATGTAGGCCGAACGCAAACAAGCACGACAGAGGGACGGACAAACGGACAGTCAAGCTTCAAAAAGGGATTCTAAATCGATCGGTATAATGAAAGGTGAGTCTATCTCAAGTCCTTTTGTTTGTTGCATGCAACCAAAACTTAACGATATTCAATCGACTTTGGTCATGTGTGGTGCCGAAGGGAACAGATAAAGAACAATGCTTTGGATAACCTACTAACTTTCATCGAAACTTGCGTCCATTACGAAAGATCGCTGATAATCCCTAACGTATCCTAAAACAAGCACACGATAGTGTATACTATCATATTGAAGCCATAAAGCCTATGTAATATTATATAAGGAAGGACTCAAAGGCATAATTGGTCTGTTAAAGAAGGACAGCCATTATTAATTTCTGTATTAAAAAAGTTCGCGAAAATAAAATCATTTGGCCTTTGAAATATGCACTTGCCCTTCAACTTGGATTAAAAATACAATATCTAAGCAAGTCCGTCTGTGCAATATCCGTAATAAATATTCTCTTCGGGGTGCGGCTTCAAATATGACCATAATATTAAAAGTTCTTCTATTATTAAAAATGGCTCAAATCGGTCGAAGGACGACACGTCTGCAACATGAACTGAGAACTTTTCTGCTTGCAGAAGCAAAAAAACTGGATTTCCAGGAAAAATCTGTCATGTATAGTCAATCTAGTAGAGTTTTGAAATTTCGTTTTTTTGAGCGATTTTTTTGATATTTCCTGCCGTACAGGGCATATTAAGTTTTTATGGGTGTGCGTCAGAAGGGCTTAAAAGGGACGCACCTTTCATTATGCCGATCGATTCAGAATCATTTTCTAAATCGATTTAAACTTGTCCGCCTGTCTATCCGTTGATCTATCTATCCATCGATCTGTCTATCCATCGGTCTGTCTATCCGTCTATCCGTCTGTTCATCTTCTTTCATATGCTTTTTAAATTTTTCATCTTCTAATTAATTTATCAAATAATCTTAAAAAGTCGGTTTTGTCCTGATTAAAAGTTCTAATAGCTAAATCTGATAAGTCTTTAGTAGTAACCTAAATGTATAATAAGAGTGCAAAGAACTTTTATATTTTTCAAAGCTTTTAAATAACTCTTCGAATTCAATGTAAATAGATTCAAACACTCATTCAACTTTTTGAAATCAATGTGAACTACAGTCTTAATTTAAAATAATCATCCCCTACACCGCTTGTGGTATAAGGATATATTAAGTTCTTGCGAATATATGCAACACTCGAAAGGCTTTAAAATACGGCCACAATTCATAATCTTTTCCTGAATCGATCTAAACTTGTCTGTCCATCTGTCTGTCGTTTTGTCTTGTTTTTTGTGTTCAAACTACCGGTCGCAATTTTTCGAATATTTTGGAAAACTTTGTAACATCCACATTTTTTACCCTAAGGGCGAAAGCTATTGAAAATGTTGCGAATTGAACCATTTTTTCGTCCGCATCACTTGTCCCACGCAGTAGCTTATTTTCAAAAGTCATTAAAGGAATAACTGTATTAAGCGAAGTGGTGTAAAGTGGGTCACATCACGCTATATTTTTTTTTTTGTTTGCTTTTCATTTGAAAAACGTCTTCTAAAACCGCCTAAAAATGCTGCTTGTTTTTCATATAATATCTGAATTAATGGTTCCAGAACCAATTTAAAAATGTTCATGCTTTCTGCGCATTAAATAAAAAAACCAAAACGTTACTATTTGCTGCAAATATTTGCATGAAACGCATTATAAATTTCTTGGAAAGCTTTGCTAAGAAAAATAAGTAAAAAAAATAAATTTGGTCACGGCCACCATTAAATACCCTACACCAGTTCGTTTGGTATAGTTATTCACATCACGCATTTTCAAGGCAAGGTGTTGTATGAAAAGTTTTCGAAAAAGTGGTTCAATCCGAAATATTTTCATTAGCATTTGTAGATCCAATTTCATCAAAATATCTCAAAAATTGAAGGCTGTAATGTGAACACAAGAAAACAAGTTTGGCGGACGGACCGACGGACAGACAGGCTAAAATCGATTTAGAAAATCGATTGGTATAATAAGAGGTAGGTTAACATCAAGTCCTTGTGCGGACAAACTTAATATACCACTGTTTCACAGTGGGTATATAAATTGTCGGAGTACAAAATATATCTTATGTCCATGTCTGAAAGTAAAAGTTCATCTAGAGTGGCAGAAATCACTTTGGTATGGTCGCCTGCATTTTGTTAATAATAAAAACAATTGCGATGATTGATTGCTAGAATTATTAAATTTAAAAAAAAAATAAATAAATTGATCCATAATCCGCTTATCCTTGTTTTGTATTTTTTATCACATTTTTTTCTTGTTTTTCCGATGTTTTTTTTTTTTTGTTTTTTGCAAATGAAATTTAAAATTGCTAATATGATTAGCTTGTTGCTCTCATTAATGTCGAATGGATTTTAATGTCAATTGACACTAGAGCAGTCATTGAACTCTGGCTGTGTTTTCCTTCTTTTTTTTTTTCTTCTTTGGCGAGCATAAAAGGACTCAATTCCACTATTAAAAACACGTAACTCGTACCTTATAATCACTCATTACTTTATCTTTTTATTTGTTGTTGTTTTTATATCACTTTTCACTTCAATGCACAGGCAAACAAGTCAATGTTAAAATATTAATGCTACAGCGTGTGTTAACGACAAGAAGGCAAGTTCAAGAGAAAACCTCGAAGCGACTAGTGCGATGCTCTTTATATATCAGTATTTACTTAAGCACACATATGCCCGCAAACCCAAAAACACCTACTCTTCGTTATCTTAAGCGAAAAACAAGTCGAACTAGAATTGGAGGAAAGTGAAGTAACAAGAATGTATAGAAAAATTTCATTTGCATAAGAAAACAATAACAACAGAAAAGCAAAAAGAGATGTAAATTAATAACTGAAACCATTTAATACAGGTTTGTATGTAAATTAATAATAAAAATCATTTAATACCAGTTTATATGTTTTTAAATATAAATACATTTGTGAAGTGTCTGTTTGTGTGTGTGTGTGTGTGTGTGTTACGTACAATTGTATATGACGTTATCTATGCATTTTTGCTTTGCCATGTGCAACACAGCGTGATGACGATGATGATGATGATGATGCCGGCGAATGAAAAGATTTTTCTAATAAGAAAATTTCATATAAATAAAATTAAAGAAACCAAACAAATATGAACAAAAACAAAAACAGTAAGTTTGATACGAAAAAAAAAAAAGAAGGGAATTTAATAAATATACATAAAAATATAAATAAAAAATAAAAATAAAAATAACAAACATACCAAAGCAGTTAACAACAGTAACATTAACAATAATCGAGCACCTGTTACTCTTCTCTCTTACACATTATTTAAGCGAATCATCTTGACACAGCATTTTAAAAGCGGTTTGTTTAAATGTCTCAAGTAATTCGATTACCCTGCAATAAGCGTAGTAGTAATCCAGACAACGTATCGTGTAACAATTTTTTAATATTCATTACTCTCGCAGGCCTGCATTGTAAACTGCTAGTGGTAGAGAAACAAACGAATGCAGATATTGGTAAGTAATTGAATAAACCGATTGATCTAAATTGTTACTAAAAACTGCTTATGTACGAGGTGTGTTCGAAAAAAAGATGACTTTTCACATTTCAGGCACATCCGATTTTCGAATTTTTCTTTTATACCCGCCACCGTAAGACGGAGGTAAACTCATTTTTCTCACCAAAATCGTAATTTTCTCGCCAAACCAATACCATAATCATGTCCCAGCCCCATGCCGAAGCCACCGACTTGGCTTCTTGGGACTTTTTCCTGTTTCCAAAACTGAAACGACTCATGACAAGATGGAGTTTTGCCACGATTAAGCAGATAAAGACCGCATTGCTGGAAGAGCTGAAGGCCGTACCAAAAATTCATATCAGAAATGCTTCGAGGATTAGAAAAAGCGCTGGCGCACCTGTATTATATCTAAGGCAGATAACTTTGAAGGGGATCAAACAGATATTGATGAATAAATAAATATCTTTCGAGAAAGACATAAAGTCACCATTTTTTTTTGAACGCATTTTGTCCATGCTTTCCTATCTAACAGGATGGGC